>CM037851.1:129445102-129468488 GCA_021234595.1 Delia radicum
TAGGTTCATTAGTTGACATTCTATTCTATTTTTATACCCTCCATCCCATAGTGCAGGAGGGTATATATCACTTTGTCAAATGTTTGTAATTCTTTTAAAAAAAATCTGGGACCCCATAAACTATATATATTCTTGATCAGCATGAATAGAGAAGTCGATATAGCCATGTCCGTCTGTCCGTCTGTCCGTCTGTCCGTCTGTCCGTCTGTCTGTGTTAATACAAAATACTCCGCTAATACAGAAGAAGTGTTGCTAATTTTCAGTCAAATTGTTTGCTCATATCATGAGCAGTTTGCTAGTGAAAATGATCAAAATCGGTTAACGCGTTCAAAAGTTATGAGTGAAAATGTGGGAATACCTCTTAAAATTTTGAATCAAATTTTAAAATATTCTATTTATTTCATCATACATACGTACATTCAATGCTTATACACAAGAATATACGCAATCAGGGATGGCAGTCAATATCGCTAAATTACTGTAACCGATTCAAACCCCTTCCAACTGACCATCGTTAACCCAAAAATACCGTTACCGAAATAATTGATATACCGTTATCCGTAAAATACCGTTACCGATATAAATAAAATATCAATATGTTAAAATACCGTTATCGAAATAATTGAAACACCGTTATTCGTAAAATACCGTTACCGATATAATTAAAATTTCAATACCATAAAAATACCGTTACCGAAATAATCTACCAAGATCTGAAAAAACTTCTTTAAATATACAGTAGTTTTGATTTAACTGCCTCTTACTTACGTGCACTTTTCACATAACTGCACAAAATTTTGGTTTCGTTGTTATTTTACAAAATTACGTATGCAATTGCCTTCATTAAGTGCACTGTGTATACCTGCGCATTTAAAATAAGTGCCTCATGTTTTTGCCAGTTGTACATTATTTTCATACAAAAGATCGCCGTTAGCTGCCTCTTATGTTTTGCTTACTTAGTTAGTTTGGTTAGTTAACGCTTGTACCTACATAAATTTGTATGTAAAAACCTTATAAAATTTTTTATGAATGTTTTTTTATTTTCGTTTTGTTGTTTTTTATATAAATTTTATTGTATGAAATAAACAATTAATAAAAATAAATTAAATCATATCTGGTCTTTGCAGTTTTCAACAATTTAGTTTACCTGCACTTTAAGGCAGGTAACCAATTTGAGTTAGCAGCGCTTTTGGCTTACCTGCACAAAAATTCGTGCAGAAGTTGGTTGTGCAGCTAAGTCAAAACTACTGTATATATTTTCCCAAAGTATGATCATAAGCAAGAAAGTAATCAAAACTCGGGCATAATGGGGCTAAAAATTGTGGTGTGCCTAAATTACCTAAACATTACCTAAATATCCAAAATAACGTTACCCTTAAAATGCCGTTACCAAAATAACTGAAAAATCTTTCCCTAAAATAAAGTTACCGAAATAACTAAAATGTAACGTTATTTTATATCTAAAATACCGATAGCGAAATAAATAAAATACCGTTAACGCTAAAAGCCCGCAACCGAAATAACTTAAATATAGTTACCCCTAAAATAACGTTACCGAAATAAAAGAAAATAACATTCAGGAAGCCAATAACCACATAGAATCGGTTACCATCCGTGGTCATAATCAACACGTACAATAACAAAAAAACCCACAAAATATTGTTGTTTATAACTGGTTTGTATGTATGTATGTATGTTTAGTAGCAATCGCATGCAGTGTTGCCAGGTTTGACGATTTATCGTCATTTTGACTATATTTAATACCCAAAATAACTAAATGATGATTTTATGGGTTTTGCTGCCAACAAAATTACGAATTTTTGCCAAAAGTTTAATATATCAGCAAAACATATTTATTTGTCACTGGATCAATTTTTCGATTTATATTATTTGAAAAAATACCAGTTTCTTTAATTTTCTGTGTCTCGAAAACACTCGTAAACACATAAACTATTTTCTTTTTTAATTTTTTTAAAAACTTAATTTTATTACACTTTTTGTTTGATTCATGTGATGTATAGTATAAACATATGTGTCGTAATGTAAATGGGTATTTAATAATTATTTCATTATGTATGTCTCCGCAAGCGTGTTTGTAAAAATAATTCTCCATCCCATAGTGCGGAGGGTATACACACTTTGTAAAAGTAGTTGTAGTTCTTTTTAAAAAAAATCTGGGAAAAAACCACAAAATATTGTTGTTGTTTTTTTGTTTTGTTTTGTAATACAGGGTGGCTGATAAATGTCACTACAAAAGAAAACGTAATAACTTTTTTTCTGAGTTATTAATCGGTTCGATTTATTTTTTTTTTTTTGGTTTCATTGATTCGTCTTTCAATTTAAGGAAATGAACGAATGGGGTAATGAAACTAACATTTTGATTGTGCGCTACTACAATGCTTTGGGGGCTGGCATTTCCGCATAAACAAACTTAACGGGCACATTAGGCGGCACTCCTCCGAGCAGATTGGGCTCGTAAATTATTTTGTCAATCGTGGAACAATCATTAGGACGCCTTTTAATCAAAATTTCTCAGTTCGAATGTAAGAAACAATTGTTGCCATAGTTGCTGCAATTCAAGTCAATTCTAGAGTTTCGACATGGAATATTTTTGCTCATATATTTATCACCAGACAGTCAATACGGACAGTTCTGCTTAAGGATTTTCATTTCTCTCCTTTAAAAAAATCAAACAACAAGCAATTGAACGCAGTAGACTTGCCCCTTAGCTTGGAACTTTCTCTGTAATTTGCACGGAATTTCGCTTGCATTTGATGTCATCAGGCGTGTTAGTCATTTTAAATAAATTGTTTCTTGAAAGCCATTAAAAATGCTTATTAAAAATGTATGGCTTTTCGAATGTAAAAACAAAGAAATAAAAATAAAAAAGTTATTTAAATTTCTTATTGTAACAATATGCATCAGCCACCCTGTATGTATGTATGTATGAAGGTTTTTATAACTGGTATGTATGCAGGCACGTAGCTAGGGGGGGGTCTTGGGGGGCTAGAGCCCCCCCGAAATGATTTGACAAATTTAAAAACTTAATACAATTCGTTAGAAAGTAACAATGTTATTGATAAATTTAATATGAAAATAATTATTATTGACTTGGATCAAATAGGAAATAGTTTTATATGATTCGAATCTTAAAATTTCGTTAGAAAACATCGCCTGCAAATGGGGGGCTATCATTGTTAGAGTTGATTTTCGACAAAAAGCAATAAATAAAATCTTTTCATAAGAGATTTCGAAGTCTTTGACTTAAAATATAATCAAAAAATTGTTTGAGACAATCCAAACTAAACAGAAAAAACTAAAATTGAGTTTTAATTAAAATATTTGTTGATTCAGCAAAAGTTTAACTAAATTCGGTCGTGTTGACGCAATTGTAGTAACAACTAAAATAATTTGTATCTATTTAATTAATATTATTTTCAATTACATATAGTTTTATTCACATCTATTAAAAATTTAATTGAATATTGTTTACTATTGGGAAAAATTAGACCATTTGAAAAATCGCAAAATTTGAAAAAAAATTGCCAAAACAATCCTCAAAATTGCAGAAATTTAAAAAACTCCCAAAATAAACGCCAAAATTTAAAAAAAAATTAACAAAATTAAAGAAAACGCGAATTTTCAACTTTAAACGATTTTTTTAATTTTGGCGACTTTTTAAAATTTTTGCATTTGTTTCAATGTTGTTCAACGTTATAAAAACTGAGAATTTTTTTTTATACCAAATTCATTTTCAATTAAACAGTTAATTGAAAGTAAGTTTGAAATCGAACAAAAGTTTAATTGAATTTTTTTTTGACAATGATTTTTTCTGTGTATTTTGACATAATCTTTTAAAATGGAGCTACCACTAAGACTCAAAATTAAGTTTACTTGTGCCGTAAAAGTCGTTACTTTACTTACAGTGCAATCTTTTTGATAAATTTGGTTTGCTACGCACGCATCTGGTAACATAGTTTTCAGTATTTTTTTTACGATATATATTTCGATATCTCATATTTTTTTAATTTTTTGAAACAAATTTAAGCCTCAAACTTTGATCGATATGCATAACATGTTAACGTGGTCCAATGGGACTCAAATTTTCTCAATTTCTTTTTAGACTAAATGTAAACAAATTTCTATCGGCGCTCCTTGAAATGCGACATTTTAAAATCAAGCAGCTAAACCAGTAATAACGATGTAGTTTTTTTTTTAGACATTTTAAAGGGTTTTTATTTAAAAAATTGATTAAAGACAATTTGAAAAGCGTTTGAAATTGTCCAAAATATAAATCAAAGTGAATTGGAAATACGAAATAAATAAGACCTAGGCGATGGAAATAAGACCTAGGCGATGTCAGGTATATTTTTAAATTTTCCAATTTTATATTTTTTCTTTATTATTTCTTTCAGACTACAATCACGCTTGCTTGTAAAATTTACGATTTTTTTAATACAATACATGAAGTCGGATATATGAAAAAGGGGAAAAAATAGTGAATAATTTGTTAAAATAATTCAAATAAGTGGCAGCCGGGGTCCACGACATAGTGTCAAAATGGTTTTCAAAATGTGTGTTTTCTCGAGGATTTGAACGCTGTTTTTAAATAAGTCTAAATTTCCTAAACTTTAAACATATTTTCATACAAAAATGTGTTAATTTTCACCACCAATTTTAAAAATAGATACGTTTTTCATATATCTTTGCTGCTTTATCACCTATCCGAATTTAATTTCAAAGGAAACCCATCGGAAAAGCTTCCTTATAAGTGGCAGGCAAATTATATAGGGTATTTGCTTTTAATTTGTTTTTTGGACGGTTATAATTCTTTAATTTCCCGAGTTAAAACGTTTGCATAAAATAATACATTATTTTATATGCACTTATAAGGTTTTGTCTGCCAGTGCATTTAACCGGACATAATTATATAAATTCATATATAAAATTAATTTCGTAAATTTAACATGATGTCATATATAGTTGCGTATAATTGTATATTGCATTTAGAATACGCTAAAACTAATCCAATTAATAATTACGATATATTTATATACATAGACATTGCAAAATAATATATATTTTGATATTATATCATATTTAAAAAAAACACAATATTATTATAAATAAAATTTCCAAATGCCATAGAATTTGTTACAAATTATAAAGTTGTAAACCTTTTGCAAGCGGCTAAAGTCTAAAAAGATTAATAGATATTTTGAATTTTCATGACTTTTTAAAATCAAAAACTGGATAGATATAAATTTATACCGCTTTATAAAATCGTATTAAATTGTATCGCGTCATTATTCGGATGATATTTAATTATTATGCCCATTTCTCGGATAAAACTATATTAAGACTCATATTAAATTTCGTATGATTATATAAAGCATCATATTAATTTTAATCGGGTTATTAGAAGTTGAAACTTTTTTACTTTTTTACATTTATCAAGTTTTAGCTACCCTAGACGTATATTAGCACATAGAAATATAAAGTAACGAAATTTTATTTTTCGCGGTTTTCAAAAAGTTTCCGCATAATCCTTTTTTTATTTAATTAAACTAAAAATTAATATTTAGCTAAAAATTTAACGTAATTAGACAATAACGATGCATATCCAACTTAAAGTACACAAACATTTTCAAATTTGTGTGCAAACAGATTAAAGCGTTGTTTCGCAATATAGACATTAAAATTCGCAAAATAATGAACACAATAAGTAATAAATGAAAAAATGCATTTTAAGGAAATGCACTTTATGCAGGAGGTTTTTGTTTCAAAATTTCTATTATTAATACATGATTGCCCATTACGTGTAGGTAAAAATTTAGCAAAAATTTAGCAAACAATAGAAAAAGCTGTTACTTTAGTGTGCAAAAAAAAAAAATATATAATCAACAAAAAAAAATCGAAAAGCCCCCCCGAAACAAATTCCTAGCTACGTGCCTGTATGTATGTATGCATTAGAAGCAATCACATGCAGTGTTGCCAGGTTTAACGATTTATAGTCATTTTGACGATATTTAATACCCAAAATAACTAAATGACTATTGGACGATTTTTGCTTCCAAAAAATTTACGAATTTTTGACAAAAGTTAAATATGTCAGCAAAACATGTTAATTTGTCACAGGATCAATTTTTTAATTTATATAATTTGAAAAAATACCAGTTTCTTTAATTTTTTGTGTCACGAAAACACTCTAATCACATACAGTATTTTCTTTTTTAATTTTTTGACAAACTTAATATTATCACACTTTCCGTTTGACTTATGTGATGTATAGTATAAACACGTGTGTTGTAATGTAAACGGGTATTTAATAATTATTTCATTATGTATGTCTCAGCAAGCGCATTTTTTTTTAAATCTTTTTTTTAATTCGCGTATGATTTTTAAACCCTAAATTCACTAAAACTAATTCACTAAAACACTAATTTCCCTCTGAAATTCAATAACAATAAAAATTGCAATATGGATATTTGTTATAAAGAATTCATTTTATTTAAATTGTTTGTCTCGTCAACAAGACTCCGTACAAATGATGTCTGATATAACGGACTTCTTATATCCACAGATTTCATAAATACTTCAATTTGCATTTCCCTTTAGTTCTATCCAATTCAACTGAATATATGTAAATGAAACGATTGCCACTTAAACTATGTTAATGTAGTATTTACAAAACAGTTCAAAAGTTTCTACGTAATCACCTTCTTGGACCCCTAAATGCTTTTTTAAAAGTCCATGTGAAAAAAGCATAACTTTGCTTAAAATGTAATATTAAATTCCTGTCAGTGCATGCAAACGATTTCTCAACTCTTTCCACAGTTTTTATTAATTCTGTAAATTGTCACTACTGATTTTAAAACCAACTATTATTTCAAAAAAAAAATTGCTTCATTGAGAACAAACCTGCTGAATAACTTTGAACATTAATTTGTGTTTCAGTGAAACATAAGATGAAAAACATTTAAAGTTTTTATTAATATTATTAAAATATAATATTCCTAGCATGTTTAGATCAAATCGGTATGTTTTCCGCTAAAATTAAAGTGTTTTTGTATTTAATACAATTCATTTTCCTTACATTGCTAAAAGCCTATTTTGTGGCTTTTTTCTACTAAAATCACGGGTTTTGTTTTATAGAAAAATAATTATTTCAGTGCTACGTTATATTTAAATATTTCATGTACGGATAATATTATTTTCTACAAATATTGATTACTTTGAGACATAGATTTGTGCTTTTCCCTATTTCAAGTGTTATAAGCAAACTGCATTTAATTATTGCAATAACCCTCGTTAATCGAGTGTTAGATTTTTTTTCTACTAAATTCGTTTCATTTACAAAACAAAAGTTTTTTTCCTAAGAATATTTTTTTTCTATTTTAATGGAGGAGCCAGTTATTCTTCCAATTAGGTCCTTTCTCAATTACAATTAGATATTAAATTAAATTACTAATTCACAATATTTATTTTATTTATTAATTAATAATCATATAATTACAAATTATATAAATATTACCCTAACCGAGCACTAGCTACTATGGCCTTCGGCGCGTTGTAGCGAAAACAGACCAGTGCCTCTGGTGGGAATCGAAACCACGACCCCGCACTGATAAGCCAGCACGCTACCAACTAGCCTACCGGGGCGCACAATTCACAATATATATATTATTTTTAAAACAATTTTTTTCTTATTACTGTCCCTTTAAACCTATCCCTTTATAACTTAATAGATGGCGCTATTGACAATTTTTCCAATTGGACGTTTCCATCAATTGCAATTGGATTCTTAAAAGAATATTAATTGGATTTTAACTCCCAATTCAAATATATATTTAATATCATAGAAATTAAACATACCAATTTAGCGCCTGAATATCGACGATTTTTTTATAGCAAAGACACAAACCATATATATTGAATTGTGTAAATCTTTATCTGTATTTATATACAGTGCAGTTCGCTTTTAACGATAATTGATACAACATTTTTTCTTCACCCCAAATACATTAATTAATCATATTTTATTTTACTTATAAAAACAACATTGTTATTGTTATTTTTACAAGGAATATAGATATATATATATATATATATTATTTGTACTTGCACTGGTTAATTCAAACAATGAGATGGAGGGTATCCAAAAATTTGGCACAGCCGAATTTAATCTTTTTTATACCAAATTCGGCACATCGGACTTTAATGCTTCCACTTGTTTTTGTTTTTTTTTTTTTTTTTACAACGTACACTTATTGTTGCTAGACAACAATATAGTGTACAATTGTGCGTTCATCAGATGTACTTTGTTAATAGAGATTATTAATCCCTTTACAATCGTTAATCCGTTTGTTTTTAACAAAATTGAAAGATCACTAGGATTTTGTTGTTATTTTTTTTTTTTTTATTTTAATTTTAAATAAACTCACAAATTTGCTTAGAAAATACGTCTTTCAGCGATCGTAGTCAAACAACGACAACGTGGAGATGAAATGAAAAAGAACACCAAATACGTACTCTGGTTTATAATTCAAAGAGAAAAACGCCTATTCTGCTTCGTAACTTCAACATTTCTAGAAGTTAATAATAATTATTTCAGTTATTTTAAAATGTTTTTCCATTTTTTGTTTTATCTTTCGTGTAAGTGTACAAAATAAAACAGAACACAAATAATATTTTACATGGAGATGAAATGAAAAAGAACACCAAATACGTACTCTGGTTTATAATTCAAAGAGAAAAACGCCTATTATTCTTCGTAACTTCAACATTTCTAGAAGTTAATAATAATTATTTCAGTTATTTTAAAATATTTTTCTTTCACCTGAGGTTTTTTTAAAACCTTTCTAAATACAATGAAATTTTCTCGGTGTTTAAAAAAAGTTTTTCTTGTAAATTGATATTTTGCCCCATGTTCGATTTTTTGTTTCACGACAAATTTATTATTTGTTTCACGACAAATTTATTATTGCCTCATCATTTTACAAAAAAAGCTTAGCAACTAGGAAATATTTAATTATCTAAATGTATATAATAGGAAAAGCGTATGTTAGAAAGGAATAAATATAGTTATACAGAAAAATCTAGAAAACATACAGAAATAAAAACCGTTATCCTGCCATTTAAAATAACACGCAGAGAAATACAAGATAATAATACGTATACTGTGAATAAATCTAATTAGAATATACACTATAAACATATTGCTACAAATACAATTTTTTTTTTGTGTTTGGTGCCATTGAAAACCACAAAAATAAGAGTCCTTTATTTTTGGCTCTATTTCCAACGTTTGTAAAATGCTACTAGTGTTACTTACATGTGTTCAAATTCCGGTGCATCTGTGTCAATACCAGTATAGTCTGATTCAGCGCATAATTCCTGAGCTGATACCAAGAAAAATATCTGAGTAGGTGTCAGATTAAGCCCTGGCAGTCGTGCCATTCCTTTGATTGGTCCTGTTAGTGAGAGCATTGAGTGGTAAGATATTTGCATTCCACCCGAATGTATTAGTATATCCATGCGACTATAGTTGGAGAATATATTAACTGATTTAGGAACACAACGCATGGCTTTATCTTCAAATGTTTTCGTTATGGAGCGTAGAATTTCCTTGGCTATAGCAACGCCAACGGACGCATATTGCAAATAAGGCGGGAGTCGTCCATCAAAATACGGTACGAGAATAACGGATAGCGGTACAACTGATTTTGAGATAAAAAATAGATAAATATATACTCTTAGTTAAAAATGGTGTCTGTTAAATTACAAATTATCGATTTTCAATTACACGAATTTGAAAAAAACAATAATTTTGGTATGTGTTTGCCCAAGCCGAGTCGCGTCCTAAGCTTTTGCTTATTAAAAAACTTCCAAAGTTTTTAATTATTTTGTTTAAACCTATCTCTTTTTGGTCTTATAAAAGTTTTTGAATCTTCATCACGTTTATAAAATGTTTCATAACAGTTATGAATCATTTCATAAAAAGCTTTGAAACTTTTTCATCATATTTATAAAGTGGTCCATTTGATGACATCCTATTAAGTTCTTCATCATATTTATGAAGTTTTTCCTTTGAGTGTACTTCAATTTTACATTTTTGTCTAAATTTTGTCTAATAATTTAAAAAAATTTTGTAATGAAATTTTGTTTTAACTTTACTAAAAATGAATACAAGCCTACAAGTTTGCTTCGTCATAAAGACTTAAACTGGAGCGATTTTTGTCGTTAACTTAAATATATCAGCCGTTATTTTTGCAATTTTATATTAAAGGAATTATTCCAACACTTTATCACTTTGTTTCATGGATTTTAAATATTTTTGAGAATTGTTTATATATCTAAAGATGGAGTCGAAACTTTTTGGCCCCACTTCGAAATAAAATGGTGACCAGTCCCTACTTTACGCGATATGATACTTACCTATGGAATGGCTTAATGTATCATAAAATATTTTTGCAACAATCGGATATGCCCATCTAAAAAGAGAACTTTCATTAAAACTAAATATTTCTTAAAATCAATTGTAATCATACGCATCGTGTGAATCCATATTCATGTCTATAACTTCTGGAACTGCTCTGTTTCGTTGGTAGATTTTTAAAATATTTTCAAACCAATTATCTGAAGTTATCTCCATTGACTCCAAAGTTTTAATCATTGCTGTAATATTTGAAAATCCACTCCATGGTTCCGATTGTATTTTTAAAGCGGACAACTTAACGAGTGCGGCTCCTTTGAGAGATGGAGCTCGTTTTAAATGGGCTTTCAGCGATTTAAATATAACATCAGTCTATGCAAAAGATTTATTAAGTTATTGTAAAACATACCTTGTTGAATTTTTAACATTTAAGGGGATTCATGTAAGGCATCGAATATCGTGTATACTACAGTGAGGAGCAAAAGGTCCAGTGAGGAGCAAAAGTTCAGAAGTCTAAATTGTTAACTATAGTTAGCAATTTAGAGCGATTTTTTGACAAGTAACAAAATAGATTCAATAAAATAAAAGCAGTCACACATTCGTCTTACAAAGAACGTCTTGGGAAAGTTTTTTAAAAACATTTTGTATTTACTTGTCAAATTCCATAAAACTGGTTTAATAACTACTATTATATATAACACAAATCAAAATTATATATAATAACATATAGTGTAATATCAACAAAAAAATCTATTTCGTTTTGGATAACACGATATCTTGCCCTATTCATAGTTCCATCTTCATTTGGATAAAGCTATATATTGCCGCAATATGTATGCTTAAAAAACATTTATATGGGGGCATATATAGCAATATATTATTTTATATATATATGTATGCACAGCGCATAATTTAGGGACACATCCAAAATTGTCCCCAAAATATGCGGTGTATTGAACCAACTGTCTTGATTTTATACGCTAGATGTATGAAAAGGCGCGAAAACTTTGCGGACAGTCCCCAAAGTAAGCAAATGTCCCTAATTTATGCGGGGGAACGAATAAATGTCGCTAGAGTATGCGCTGTGCATACATATATATTAGGGCGGGTCAAATTGTATGGAACGATCTTTTTTTGATGAAGCGTATAGCAAAAACGTAATATATAGGTGATTCTGAGAAATTTTGCTGAAGAGACCATAGCTCTAAGTCGGATTTGGAGCCCCCCAAAATTTCAAAATAGATATTTTTCCATATATACATAGAATAATTTAATTAAATTTGTCATAAAATCGGATAGAATTATAGTAGATTTCTCTTGTTTGAAAGGTATTTTTATTACCTTTCAGAATCTGTATTGATACCAATATTTTTTTTATTTTTAGTAGAGATATTAGGAAGTTTTTGTCGAAATATAGCCTAAAATGAACTTTTAACTAATAAATTCTGAATTTTCTTCGATTTTTTTCGAGTTTTTTTTTGCAGATTATGAAAGTTCAGATAATTTCCAACAACTTTTACAACGATAAATTTTTTTGTTTTCGAACTCCTTTTTGTAGGAAAATCGATCTGAAAAAATCAACATTTTCAAGGTTTCAACAAAAAAAACCCTATTTTTACATTTTTAATTCTATTTATTTTAAATATTATTCTCGATCTACAATTTAATGTTTTAACGTGGTAATATTATTTTTAAAGGTCCTTTTTACTTTCCATTCGAGGAGTTTTCTTACGACTTTCTAATGTCACTGCCATAACTCCTTCACGATTCTTTTCTATAACTCGTTTTGAAACACTCGTTAATAATTGTACATGTCTTTCTGTTCCTTGTATGTGCATTGGAATTTGTGAATCAGCCAGTGGTGGTTCATCGAAATCTAAGTATTCTACCAAGTGATCATATGGAATTTGTCGAGTAAATGCTGGTTCAAATAATATATCGTCGTTATTCATATCAACCATATTGACATAATCGGTAGCATCGACATTTAATATATATTTTTTGTAAACTCTAAATTTAGTTGGATAGTACAATTTTTCTCGATAGTGTAAAATCTTTTTGATAGCTCTATCCCGTATTGCTTGTCGATCATCAAATAACATTGTTAATAAGATATTTTCTGGAATATGAGTTGTTTTGAATTACACCATCTACGTATAAATCATCAACGTATAAATTTTAATAAAAGTGCACTGCCGTACACAACAGAGTTATAAAACTTCACATTGAAGTACATTGGCACATAGATTGTAATAATATAAACTGCCAAAGTTTTTAAATTGGTCGATGGTGTATTAGTTGTTAACCAACGAGAATGTGCAATTGGTCCTGGTTTAATGTTAGCTAAATCAACTGGAACAATACCATTCGAAATTGCTTTAGCTATTTGATATAAATATTTAACATCTGTTGATAGTTCGAGCTCATGTTCATGATCCATCATTGCAGGCATATTCTCCAGTGGTATTGTATCAAATCAGCTACTACCTGAAAAATGAAATGTTTAGATCAATTAAAATGCAATTATTTTATTTTGAAAAATTCATTCAGTTTTCTGTGTTTGGTTTTTGCATCTTCTTGACTACCCAAATTTACATATCCAAGTAACTCATTATAGGGCTCTTTCAGAACAACTAAATGCGGTTCTTGTACCATAGTGGTATGAAATTTGTCATTAATTTTCTCTGTAGTTAATGAGTCATCTTTTCTGCCATCGAAAGAGAATGCAGTTATGAAAGAATTTGTATGTCGTGTACGAAGCACTGCATCTCTAGATTTAATTTTTTCTCTAGCCACTTTTGATTTATCCATAATAACAAGATTACCATGAACATCTCTAAAATTTATATCTTCGATTAAGCTGTTGCTAAACATGAAGCGACTTTATCTGAAACACCGAATCTATCACACATCATTGCAAAATTTAAGGCATCGTATCTTTGAGTATAATGACCTCGTCTCATTTGAACAGTTGCTTCTGGAACTTCTGTTCTTGCTTCATTTTCATCTTCGGTACCAGTTGTAAGTGTTGGTATTGTTGTAGCTACTTCTTTAACGTCTTCCGTATATTCAGGTATTGTGAATTTTCTATCATTATGCTGGTCCATCATAATTCTTTTAAAATGTCTGGAATCAATCCACACGAGCATTCTGTTGTTTTTAATTTGCAATTACATTACAACAAATGCTTTAAATTCATCTCTTTTGTTTCTATGTTGTACATGTTTCTGGTATTTATCAAGCAAACCAGTTAATTTTTTGAAAACACTCTTTCTATTAATGAATTCAATATTTAATTTACAGCAATTTTTATCAATTTATCTGTTACGTTAGGAGTAAAAGTTTTATACGAGAACATTTTGTTTTTAAATTTAGCACGATCACTTAAAAAAAAAATAATATTTTATTTATTTTTAGTAGGCAAACTAAGATCATTTAAATCACTTGATAAACCAAAAACAACAATATCTTGCTGAGGCATGTTAGTCAATCTAGAGTCAAATCTTGTTGATGTTGTTGCTTCCATTTGCGAAGACAACGCAGACGATGTTGATGGTTCTTGATTATCCATAATAACTTTGATATTATCACTGCACTCTTTGATTGTGTCACAGTAAATTTAAAAATAAAAAAATATTGGTATTGTGATAACCGAGTTTTTATTTAAGTATTTTGGCAAACTGCGTGCGCATTACACGATGAACGATTAAGGAAGAAGGAAAAGCAAGCTTGGCAACGTTTAGTGTTGGTGAACGTCATTATTTTGTAACGTCATTATTCAGTGTTACAAAGTTGTTCAAGTGAACAATGCTGTCATTGACGACTTATTCTACAGGTATCAATACAGATTCTGAAAGGTGATAAAAATACCTTTCAAACAAGCCCAGATAGAGAAATCTACTATTATTCTATCCGATTTTATGACGAATTTAATTAAATTATTCTATGTATATATGGAAATATATCTATTTTGAAATTTTGGGGGGCTCCAATCCGACTTAGAGCTATGGTCTCTTGAGCAAAATTTCTCAGAATCACCTATAGATTACGTTTTTGCTATACGCTTCATCAAAAAAAATCGTTCCATACAATTTGACCCGCCCTAATATATGTATATTAGCCTCGCCCAAATTTAAAAAATTTGCGAATTTCGTCATGTACTTAAACTATAGGTATTTTTGAGCTGTTTATGCATAAAAACCAAACATACATACATAGAAGTATTTTCTACCCGTGGTCTTCGTAGTGTATTTTTATAATTTTGGACAAAGGAGAGTTTGAAAGTTTGGAAATGCTGAGCATACTATGGAAAACATTTATAAAATTTAAAAAAATAAATTTTGGTCCACCCACAGCATCATTCAGTTTAAAACAAGTAATTCTATATATTACTTGTTTTAAATTGAAAGATGTATTGGACCAAAATTACCCTAAAAAAATTTTTTAAATATATTTTCAAGAATATGCTCAACATTATCTTACTAGTTGTGAACCATATGTATTCTCGATGTTTTTTTTTTTTTGTCCCAAAATCAATTGGATAATACTTATTATACCGTAAAATTGTACACCAGCGGGACACCCTAATGTGCATTAAAAAAAAAGTTATATGTTTCTTAATATTTTTTTATGGACTTAACGGATATGGTAGGATAAAATATATATGTATTGTGTATATTTTCATACATTCATATACCAAAAATGTAACATTTAGTGCAATTCGACCAGACTAAAACACGGATCTAATTATAATAAGAGTATCAGTTTACATAAAATCATAAACGCAAAAAATTACAACTTAAAATTACAACTTTTTAGTTTTTTTTTTATATTAAGGTAAAAGAAGTTATAAAGGGTCCGCCATCTAACGTTTTTTTTTTCAAATAGTGCTTATTTCGTGAATGGTCACACTTAGCTCATGTCTGATTTGACAGATAATTAGTTTTATCCTTCCGCTGAACGATTATGGTTGTGTATACGCTTGAACAACGCTGGGAAATATTGCGACATTACTTTGAAAATCATGGTAATGTTGCAGAATGTGTGCGAAAATTGCGTACGGCGATCAATGGGGTCAATGACGATCGTTATCGGGCCATGTTGAACGAATTTTTGTTCACAAAAATTGAAGAGGAGGATATTGGCAACATTTGGTTTCAACAGGACGGCGCTACGTGTCACACAGCCGAAGCTACACTCGATGTTTTGCACCCTGTTTTTGAAGATCGCATTATCAAAAAAATTGGACCGATCGTGTAGGCTACTGCATGGAAGGAATGTACTTTCAAATAAAAAAAGAAATTTGAGAAAATATTCAGTAGTTTTTTTTTATAGCATTTTCAAAAAAAAAAAAGTTATTTGGCGGACCCTTTATAAGTCAAGTATAAATAACAACAGTCTAAGTACAAATTACATGTGTCATTTCTAGTGATTTTTTATTGTTGATCTATAAATTGTGTGTGAGATGTTGGTTAGTTCGGTTAAAGATCATGAATATTTTTTCCATATTAACAGAAAAATTATAATTTTATTTGTGATAATTTACTTTAATTAACAGATAAAACACTTAGAAAAAAAGTTATTTGACACCTGCAGTTCTTTTGTTAACTAAAAAAGTACCCTTTCTTGATGATAAGTACTATTGTACTTTAAAATATTTCACTTTTTTCGTTTATAAATTTATACTATTTTATAGCTTACCTAATTTTCTATGTTACTTTCTAAAGTAAAATTAAAAAACTGACAAAGTAGCAGTTAAACAATATAACAAATGGTTTCTCGACTAACATGCAAAAGAAAACTATAAACTTGACTATGTTATGTCAATATTTGCTTGCTAATACGGCAAGCAAAACAGGGGTTGTTTTTTACATGTCGTAAAGTCTATATTTTATAGAATAAAAAAAAATTAAATTAAAATTTTTTAAATAAAAAGTACGGGAATTATTGGAAATTGCAAAGTATTTGTGTTCAAATAAATTGGATTTGATTTTAATGAATTTTTATTTTGTTGGATTTCTTCATTTTGCTTTTTCTTGTTTGGAACTGTCTGCCGTCAGTGTCATTAATTTCTCTGCTACATTCCGGTTGTGAAATGTATTGTAATTGATTAAATTTATTTAACTTTTTACATAAAAAGTACTATAAATTTCATATTATTAAAAAAATTAAATAAAGGGATTTTTCATTAAAAAATATAACATATAAAAAGGGTCAAAATGAACAAAATTAAAATTGTTGGATTTAATAAAGTATAACAATGGAATTTCACATAAAACCAACATATGGAAACTTTACAAAGTTTCAAAATATAAATGTCAATAGTTTTATTTTATAACTTTTGCCGAAGTTATAACTTGTCGAAAATCTTTTCAAGTTGTATTCTATACAGTATATCTGGCTATAATATTTGCAAAACCCAGTGTTTTTTGTTTTTAGTGTACTGTAAAAACACGATATTGTTAGCAAAGCATATGTTTTGCTAGTACCGCCAGCAAAATTTTTTGCCAATACTGTTTTTACCAATATTACACCAATTAGAAGCATTTTCTTTTTATACATTTTATTATATTTCACTAGGGTTTTTCTTCTCCGAGACTTTATCATTTCCCGGGAAAGCGGGATTAGTTTTTTCATTTCCTGGGATCCCGGGAATTCCCGGGATCCTTTAAAAATTCTCCTTCATATGACCAAGCATTTAAAATTGTACTATTGCGTCCAAAGTTGCTAAAAAAAAGTTGCACAAAAATCTTATTATTTCCGGTTTATTGGTAAATTTTTACAATGCTTTGATGCAGAATCAAACAGACTGATTAGAAAAAAAGAGGAACCTCAAATCTCTCAGAATCTAAGGAAAATGCTAAATTGGATTTGTATGTCTATTAATTAAATATTGATTGTTACAATTATAGCTTTTGTTATACTTATTATAATTTAAGCATCGAATTCGCCAATTTACATTTGGTTTTAAAAAATTTGCCCACTTCATGATAGCAGCCTCAATATGACTACCCTGCCGTCCGAACACTGGGGAAAAAATACATCCCAACAACAGTGTAAAACTCGTGTAACAAAAAATAGGTGTGAGGTCGGAAGGTTAACATATAGGGTTTTTTTATAGAGTGACACAAGTTTAAATTATAATAAGACAATTAAATATATTTTTAATATCAATAAAACGGGCTTTATTGGAAAGAAAATTTTATGAAATTAATGTTTAAATATGATTTCTGCCATGTGGCCGCCAAGGCTGGCGCGTAGAAGGCGCAATCTGGAACACCAATTTTCAACAACTTTTCGCAGCATTTGCTAACGTATTTCGCCGATAACTCTTTAAATGTTGATTTCCGGGTGTTCAATTGTTTGTGGTTTATCAACGTAGACAAGTGACTTAACATAACCCAAAGAAAATAATCCAATGGGGTTAAATCACACGATCTTGGTGGCCAATTAATTGGGGCCATTGCGTGAAATTATTTTTTCATCAAAAGTTTCTTTGAGTAAATCAATTGTAGCGCCCGCTGTGTGGAATGTGGCTACGTCCTGTTGGAACCCCATATCAGCAAGATTAAAGCCACGTAATTGAGGTACGAAAAAATCCGTTCACCATTGACAGTAACATTCTGACAATCATCGTTTTTGAAGACATGGATTATTCAAATATCTTATACGTATACATAATTTTAATTTTTACTTATTAAAATTATATATTCATTTATAACATTACAATTAAAAATTACCAAGAATTCCCAAAGTATTTTTCGGCCTTTCGGGATTGAAAAATGTCGAGAATTCCCGGGAAATCCCGTCCCGGGAATTACCGTAAAAAACTCTATATTTCACACATTTAAATATGATGCAAAAGGCTAATACCGAACTGTATTGCTGCATTGTAAATGTGTTTTAAGAGTGTATTTTGTAGAGGTATAGAACTTTGAAATGGAATAAAACAAAGATGATTTTTTTAAACTGACATGAAATTTATAAATTAAATATGACTTCTGGCATATAACCGCCTAGGCTGGCCGGAAGTAGTTTTATCTGGAGGTCCAATTTTCGATGACTGTTTCCAACATTTGTGGCCGTATATTTGAAATAACGCTGCGAATGTTGTCCTCCAAGTGGTCAATCGTTTCGGGTTTATCGGCGTAGACTAGCGACTTCACATATCCCCACAGAAAATAGTCCAGCGGCGTTAAATCACACGTTTTTGGAGGCCAATTCACGGGCCCGAAACGTGAAACTATGCGTTTACCAAACGTTTCTTTCAATAAATCAATTGTGGTGACCGTGTGGCTTTAATTGTGGCACGAGTTGGATTTTGTAAGCTCGCAAACCAAGATGTTTCCGCAAAATCTTCCATAAAGTGGATGGACGCAATATCCAATTTCTGTGCACAATAGCGGATAGACTGACTGGGGTCTTCCTCTACGCTACGCTCTACAGCAGCAATGACTTCTTCTGTACGCACTGTACGATGTCTCTATGGATGCATAGTATCAGTTAGAGTAAACGTGATGCGAAAACGTTCCATAGTTAATCGAATTAATTGCTCTGATGGACGATTTTTGTTGAACGTAAAATGGACTTAGTGCGCGATACGTATTTCGAACAGAACCATGATTTTCAAAATAAATTTGCACAATTTGGAAGCGTTGTTCAGGCGCCAGTCTATTCAATGTTGAAAATGTCAAACCAAACTAAACATTAATCACTTGACAGCTGAGAAAATGGCCGCCAGTTAAAAAAGTGTTGCCAACTTAAAGTTATATCCCTGTATAAAAAAAACCCTTTACATATTTCTCAAATTAATTTAATTTCATGTATTTCGAAAGCACCACATTTTGTATGTATGTATTTTGATAAAAAACTTAGCCTTTAAGTTTTTAAAATGAAACAATTTATTTTAGTTAAATAATAATATTTAAAGTATTAAATATTAACAAAAAAAAATAACTATAATTCTTGTAGTTAGCCGATGAAAAACGTTCCGATGTCGGTATATATATTCATATATATAATTCCATATCACATCATATATCAACTGATGATCCGAAATGGCATACATAACCTCATCTCATGATGTCCCATGGATCTCATTTGATATAATTTGATCTAAAAATGTACCTATCTAATTTGATCAAGTTATATATAATTTGATATAACTTCAAAAACTTCTTTTTAAATTCGCTCTACTATTTTGTATTTTGCATTTTTTTCAAGTTTTTAACATCAATAATACTGCACCACATATTTTAAATAACTTTTACTTATTGTGTTCGTTATTTTGCGAATTCTGATGTCTATATCGCGAAACAACGCTTTAAACGTTTGTGTCCTTTAAGTTGGATATGTATCGTATTGTCTAATTACGCTAAAATTTAGCTTAATATTATTTTGTAGTTTAATTAAACAAAAAGATAATTATGCGGATACCTTTTTGAAAACCGTGAAAAAATACAATTGCGTTACTTATATTTTTCGGACTGGGAGATTTTAACACCGATTTGTTTATTAATTCTGAGTTAGAGAGTTCTGTTTACGTTCCAGCTTATCAGTTGTACACAATAGCATACCAACTCATTTTTGCCAACGTGGAATAGATCATCACTACTGGATTACTTCTTCGTAACAGATATAGATCTTTTTCCGGAAAGAACAATACCAATTTCCTCCATTAAAATCTGGTCATGCAATAGTGTCTCTGTCGTACCGACTAGAGTTTGAACGTAATTTAATTGAATACTGGTATAGAGACTATAAGTCATTTAATTTTAGTTTATGTATGACCCAATTAAGTGCTTTGGACTTTTCAGAACTTTATAGTACAATTTGTATTGATGATCAGTTGACAATTTTTAACCAGATCCTTACTAAACTTATTTAACGATACCGTTCCCCTCAAAAAGTCATTAGCTAAAAACGTGATAAACGGATGGATTCCCCAGAAATAAAACAAGCAAAAACCAATAGGAATTTAGCTTGGCGAGCCTATTGTGAAAATAGGAGTGAGAATAATCGCAAATTTATTGTATATACCGTAATAAAGTTAAGTCTGTAAAAGGCGAGTAAGGAGAAATGTGTGTATTAAGTATTTTGAAGGATGTTCACAATCACAATTGTGGAGTAAACTGAAAGCTGGTGGAGTAATTGGTGATGAAAATATTCAAGACCAAATTGATGTTGATGAGTTCAATAGGAATTCAATTCTTCCCCCTGTCCCACGACCTAATAATATTTCCTTTCCTCATAATTATCCCAATGATTATGGTTTCACTTTTCGAAACGTTGACGTTGTTGATGTGTATAATGCAATGAGACTATTAAAAACAAATGCTTTTGGCCCAGATGGTATACCTTTAAAGTTTTTAAAACTTGTTTTCAAGGTATTTCCACACCATTGCTTTTTATACTTAACAATATTATAACCTCTTCCTACTTTCCCAACAATTGGAAGATTGGAAGAGTTACTCTCCATACCAAAAATAAAGTCTCCTCGCCTAATTTCTGATTATCGGCCAATAAGCGTCTTAAATGCGAGTTCTAAGATTCTCGAAGTTTTACTTAGAGATCAAATGCAGGAACATCTAATTCATGATATTATTTAAACCCATACCAATCAGGATTTAGAAAGAATTACAATACTACTGGGTTATATTAGATGTAGTTGAACAACTAAGGGGTAATTTAGATATGAAGTTAAATCAGTGCTTATTTTTTGGATTACAGCAAAGCTTTCGACTCCCTGAATCATGACTTACTTTGTAGTAAATTATTTAACCAATTTGACTTCGGTTCTTCGGCTTGTCGTTTAATGTTTTCTTCCTTAATGATAGGTATCAATATGTTCAAAGTAACGAGAGAATTTCTCATGCATCAAAAACTTTTAGAGGGGTGCCCCAAGGGTCAATTTGGGGCCCTTCTTTTATGGTTTATATAAACGATTTGTACCAGCACGTTAAATTTGTAGATGTTATACATATGCAGATGATATTCAGTTGCTAACTGATGATAGGGATTTGGTCTTTCGTATTTGGAAACCAATGTTAATAATGATTTGCTTCATATTATGGAATGGTCAGAATCCAATTTTCTAAGTTTAAACCCTTCTAAAACACGATGTATGTGGTTTTCACAAAGTATGATAACTCCAACATTGTTTTAGGCAGGGATTCGATACAGTTTGTTTCTTATTATAAAACTTTGGGAGTGTATATTGACAATAATCTCAAGTTTGACTGTCAAGTTAACAGGGTTATAGCAAAAATAAATTTCGTTATGAGGCGTCTATATACACAGGTCTGTATTTACCAGACAATGTTAAATGGAAAGTTGCTACAGCACTTTGTCTTCCTATATTTTTGTATTTTTGTATGTCTCCTATATTTTCGCGGGTATGTCAGAAGACAATTTTCGAAATGAAACTATGTTTTAATAGGGTAGTACGTTATGTTTTTGGACTTCGATATCGGGAATGGAGGCATATGACTCCCTATGTTATTAACTTTCTTGGCTGTGATTTTAAAATTTTATTGATTTAAGAATAATGGTTCAATTTTATAAAATCATTAAAAATGGAAATCCTCCATATCTTCTTGAAAGATTCAATTTGGTAACCTACGAGAAACACATTCAATTAATTTTCCACGATTTTCATCTCTTATTATGAATAAAACATTTGTTGTCAGAGTAACTAGAATATGGAACTCAGTAATACCTTATGAGGATCGTAAATTCACTGGATCTATTTCTAATTTTAAAAAAGTTTTATTAAAAATTTGTAGAAAGCTGCTACATTAACTGCCACACTTCGAGATTATATTGTAGCTTTATTTTCAGTATTTGTGCAAGGGGGGTGTTTATACTTTGTAATAATTATTTTTTTTTTCATATATATATTATTAAACGAAAATAGTTTGTAATTTTATAATGATTTATTTATACTAAGATCAGCAAATGAAATATACAAAATGAATTTTATAGTTTTAGTCAAATCATTTTTTTTTAACTGCCATACTTATTAATCTGGATTAATTAGCCCCAAGGGCTTCAAATCCATAAATAAAAATAAATAAATAAAAAAAATAAAAAAAAAAATTTACGGGCTTGGGTAGCAAAATTTGATAATTGCTATCGTTATCCCTAAAATACCGTTAACGAAATAATTAAAATACCATTGTCCGTAAAATACCGTTACCAATATAACTAAAATAGCAATATCCTTAAAATACCGTTAACGAAATAACTAAGAAACCGTTAACGCTAAAATACTGTTACCGAAATAATTTAAAAAGCTTTTCCTTAAAATGCCGTTACCGAAATCATCTGACAAGATAACAAAAAAAAATTGATGCAAATATATTTCCCCAAATTTTGCATCATAAAACTAGTCAGTCATTAGGGCATAATGGGGGTAATGTCTGACGACATTACCTAAATATCTAACATAACGTTACCCTTTAAATTCAGTTACCGAAATAACTGAAAATAACGTTACCAAAATATCTAAAATACCGTTACCGATAAAATACCTTTAACAAAATAAATAAAATACCGTTATCGCTAAAAAAAAAATCGTTACCGAAATAATTTAAATATGTTTACCCCTAAAATACTGTTACCGAAATAAGTGAAAATAGTGTTACCCCTTATCGATACCCGCATCGAATCGGTTACCACCATGGTATGAATTAAACACTAACGTCATACAGTAAAAATAAACTAGAGATACGACAAAGCCCCTAAAAAAATTTGTGCAGATTACAAAGTTTGGGTAACTGAGAGAAACTGGATGAATGGATAGAGAGGATGTTCTCTCAGAGGATTTGCTTTGAAAACAAGCTTTGATTTCAAAGCAAAAGCCGCATTCCTAAAAGGGATTGTCAGATATGCCGATTTCTCGCCAACGCACAGTGGGTTCGATTATACCTAAAATGGAGATTAATTCAAGGA
>CM037851.1:129468588-129574775 GCA_021234595.1 Delia radicum
ACTTCACTTCAATCAAAACCGAACACGCTGCCGCCTCATAACACAAAAAATCATGGGGTCAAATTTGACCCCATCGGCCGTTAAAGGGTTAAGGTATGCACATTTTTTGTATGGAAAAGTTGATCTAGAAAACCCCATATTAGTACTACTGATCTTATATATTCAATATTGATTAAAAATCAATATTGCTGATCGATAAAATGTAAAACAAAGAAAAGCATTGTGCCACTTACAAGCAGAACTTGTATGTTTGAAACAATGTCTAGATTTTGTGATTAAACATCAATTTTAGGCAAAAATTCTGTAGTTGTTACAAAATTAATATTGATGACCTGTTTCTCGATTTCGAAAGAATGCTTTCTTTCGCTTTCTGTCAAACCAGTCACTTCCTTTTTTGAGTTCGAGTAACAAAATATTGTTCAAAAGTTAAGTTTTCAAGAAAATATATAATAAAAAATTATAAGTATTTGTAAAAAAAAGCAATGGCTAACAAAAGGTAAGAATAAAATAACACCAATATTCGTTGTTTATTAAGAACTTTAAATTTCAGCTTAAAGAAATCCACAATGGAACAGCTGAAAAAGCTGGTGTACTTCATGGAAGAAAGGCCTGAATTTGCCAAGGGAACACCAGTGTTCGGTGCAAATACATTTTCTTCGGAGGAGGAGTGGAAAAATTTGAGCCAAAAACTGAACTCCTTGGCCCCCCCAATGCGTACAATTTCTGAGTGGAAAAAGGTTGCTGTATTTATACTTTTTTTCGGCTTACCATTTTTCCCTGAATGAGCTGTATTTACACTTTTTATTTACAGACCTGGGCAGATTTGAAGTGCCGAACAAAAAAATAAAACTTAAAAATAACATAAAAATAATCTCGATGTATATAAAAACAAAAAACTAATATAAACTGTACTTGAGCCAGAGTACACACCAAATTTTTTTTATATAAATTAAACATTTTTGGTCTTCAAGTTTAGTAACGTCATGATGCTTGTTAGGAAAAGACTTAACCACGTGGTTGATTACTAAGAAGACAAGAATGGAGCAAAATGATTATTAATAGGTTTTTTGTTAAAGTTCTGCCTATTATATAGGCTCTAGCTTTTCTAAAACTTCGGGTTCTGATGAGATCTTTAGCCAGATCGAAATACTAGTATCAACCTAGCTAATATGTTTGATTTTCTTTATTTTTGTAAATCTACGGAGGTTGAAAGCTCGTTATAAATTAAAAATAACATAAAAATAATCTCGATGTATATAAAAACAAAAAACTAATATAACTGTAAAAAAAATTGCTGATAACCAAAAAGCCTTCGCGAAACTGGTGGTGGTCTCTATAGGTTCACCAATTTGACAGAACTGGAGCAAGTGATTGACCGGACATTGTGTCTATCATCAGCTGCGGCTCCCAGTGGTAAGGTGTTTGGTTACGAGGGAGGCAACATTGAACGGCACTCAATTGAAGATTGCTTCCAGTCGTTAGTGGAGACACCACCAAGAAGTAGCAAGGCTGTTGCAGTTATAACACCGAGCAGGCACGATAAAGAATCTCAACCACAACCGAGCAAAGAACAGCAGCAACTTAAAACAAAAATTACGGAAACCAACTTACAACCAATCGACCGGCAACTGACACCAAGCAGTGGTGTACAACAGTTTCCACCTAAAGATATTACCCATTCCAAGGCGACAGTGACGATGAACAACCATGTTCCTCAGCAAAGAAGAGGAAGACAACTGCTGACCAACAATTGGCATTAATTCGTCGGCAACTTAGAGTTGCCTGAACAAAATGCAGCCACAGCAAAGGAGCAGGCCGATGCCGCAAAAAGATTGGCTGATGCTGCTGAATAACAAGCTATATCAGCCAAGAGAATTGCGGACGCCGCTGAAGCCCAAGCAGCCAGCATGAAGGCGATTAGAGCAATTCACAATACGAATTGAGAAGGTTTGGAAAAATTCCCAAATAAACCGTTATAAGGAATCGGGTATTTTAATATTCTTTTTTAAAGGCAATATTGCCCTAGTCCTGTAGAATCGCGCACTGAAACCGAATTGAAGTTACAAAAGAAGAACAGTTTTTGAAATATTGCCAAATTGTCAAATTTTAATTTAAAAAAAGCAGTTTTACTTATATGAAAATATCTCTGGACCAAAACTGTGGATTTGATTTTTTTTTACTTTTAAATTAAAGCCAATTAAATGTTATATCAATTCTCCATACAATATTTTTGAATCCGAGTATCGCCTTAGAAGCTATTTATCTATATACCGACAATTTTGCTTCAATTTTAGCGAAATTAAGGAAAAAAAATAAATTCAGTTGTAAATTTTACTAAGTTAAAATTTTTTAAATTTTATTTGTCTAATTACGGTTTAAGTCTGATCTACTACGAAGAAAATAAGAGGCTTTTTAATAAAATCAGTTAAAAATTGTAGACGCTACACGCATTTGAATAAAAATGCAGAATAATAATTTCTTCATTTTGAAAATACTTTATTACTTTGCGTCTACAATTTTCAACTGATTTTATCAAAAAGCCTTTTATTTTCTTCGTAATAGATCAGACTTAAACCGTTATTAGACAAATAAAATTTAAAATTTTAACTTAGTAAAATTTACAACTGAATTTATTTTTTTTTTTTTCCTTAATTTCGCTAAAATTGATGCAAAATTGTCGGTATATAGATAAATAGCTTCTACGGCGATACTCGGATTCAAAAATATTGTATAGAGAATTGATATAACATTAATTGGCTTTAATTTAAAAGTAAAAAAATCAAATCCACCGTTTTGGTCCGGACATATTTTTATATAAGTAAAACTACTTTTCTTAAAATAAAAAATTTAACAATATCTGTAAAACTGTTTTACATTTTCGGTTTCACTGTTCGATTCTACATGGAAAAAATTCCATATGTCGCAGATCGTAATTTGTTTCAAAATTGATGAACCATTATTAAATTTAAACAATTTTTTTATTAAAAGTAAAATAAATTAATAAATTTTTTTTTATAATTAATGGTGTCTTGTAATTTTTTCATAGTTTTCTACAGATTTATTGCAATGTCTCTTCTTATGGATATTGCTCCTACCTCTCCCACCTCCGTTTGTTGTACTTCTTCCACTTCATCGTCTGTGTGATAATCTTCGCCTCTTTCTGGCCTCCGCGACTTTATAATAAATGCACATATTGTGAATTGCAGAGCATGCATTTATTATTTTTGTGCTTTTTTGGGGATCGTAATGTAGCCCTCGAGATCCTATGATGCACCGGAATCTGTTTCTTCAGCACAACAAAGCAACGCTCAATCAAATTGCGTATACTTGCGTGTTTTTTGTTGTATCACCTTTCATCTGCGTTGCTGGGATTCCTGAATGGTGTCATAAGAAAGGGTTTCAATTTATAGCCGGCATCACCTAAAAAATAAAGATAAACTCTAAAATGTAGACTTTGTGGGAGAAACTGCACTTGACGGAAATAGCCCCATTTTTTTTTTCGCTTGTGAAGTTATGCCCGTAAATTGCAGTTTATCCGCATTGCATATTATACGTATCTTACCAAGAATCCATGTGTTTCTTTTTCCACTTTCAAAGTTGTCTTGCAGTTTTTGATCCACAATGCTCTGTTCCCATACAAATGCATCATGGTTGGCGCCAGTACATTCTGTGTACATTCTGTACATTCTGTGATCACAAATCTGAAAAACAATAAAAATAGTTTGAAATGCATTTGTATCGATAACAAGTGCTTTGTAAAACTAACCACCATTGCATTTATACTGTAATACCCTTTTCTGTTGTAGTATAGGTGTTTCACATCGTCCCCTGGAGATTTTATACGGATGTGAGTTCCATCAACGCAACCAATAGTGCCAGGAAACCCCCTAGGCTTCCTTGTTTAAATGTTCATCCTCAGGACGAACCATTTTTATCCACTCACCACAAATGTTACTTTCAAAAAAATTAAGGCACTCCGCAATAATTCTGCAGACTGAGGATTTACATGTGGAGGAAAGGACTTCATTTCCCACACCATGCTGATAGCTTCCAGTGGCCACGAAACGCAAAAAAGTTGCGAGCTTTATATCTGCCCAAATATGGGTACTTCTGAAAGAAGGATTACCACCAGCTTGAAATTTTTGCAGGATCATACGAAAAATTTCTTTCGACACCCGAAAATTTGCAATAAATCTATCATAAAAAATACACTGTTAATTATTTTAACATAATCATAAATATTCGTACTTACTGGGTTGTGGGCAGCTCCATGACATTGTACATGTCTTGCAATTGCCTACGAGATAGTTGTACATTACCATCCTGCTGCTCAGTAGTCTCCAAAAAATGTACAGCGACCGTCAAATCCATATTTATTTATATATATTATATATATTGCCACAATAACACTATTGCCAATAATAACACTTGATTTATTTTTTTTCCTTGTTTTATTTACATTAATTCAATTGTCATATACAGCTGATCAATGTGTATTTATCTTCAAACAATTTAGTAGTATTTTTGGTATTTTTAAAGGAAATTGTAATAGAAGTTTAAAATATCCGGTCTGGCACCATTATGATTTGTAAATACGTAAAACACAAAAATTGGCACACGTAAGTATAGGCGAACGATAGCTTTCGAAATAGAGAAACCCAAATTGATTCGAATTCGAGTGACTAGCTTGCGTTCGCTTAGGTTTTCGTTCGAGATCGTGGAACAGGTCATGAATTTCAAATGTGTCAATATACTTAAAACGTAAACAAAACTATTTGGAATTTTAAAAGACAGCACTTTAAATATATGAAATCATTAATTGTAATAAATCAGAACTGTCTGAATGAAATCTTCAATATAATAATATTAATAATAAAATAATAGTAATAATAATAATAATAGTTATAGTTATAATAATAGTTGAAATAATGAATACAGATGGTTATGGTTGAGGTGTAGTAACTCGCGCAAAGAAAAAAACAAGCCAAATTTATTTTTGGTTACACTCTATCAAATTTTTTATATTTAATGTGGATATAATTAAAAAGACAAATTTTTTAAAACGTACTCTTATATTTCATTTTTGGTTTAAAAGCATAAATTATTAATATGAACAGAATAAAAAATGACAAAATTAGCCAATATGTATAAGTAAAAAGAGAAGTCTTCTGTTGATATGAAAGATAAAATAACGTTATCTCATTAAGGTTTATGAAGTCCAAACAAATTTCGAATTGACGAGCTCCACAAGCGTAAAAATGTGACATTATGAAAATAAGACTTTTCTGAATAGTATGCCGCCCCGGGGGGTCTGGGAGATTTAACATCAAAAAATAAACTTGATATTACGTCACTTATGTCTGTTTCAAATTTCATTGCAATCGGACCACCAAGTAAGAAATGGCCGAATTATTTCCAAAAATTTTGTGATATATCAAAAATTTTGTGATATAATCAAGGACACTGTGCCTTGGCATAGTATATGGGAACCTTTAGTGACAGCAACCCAAAACAATTTCAAAATGTTTTCAAATTACATAAAAAATTGTAAACCTAAAATTGGCTTAGAATTAGTTTAACCACCAGGCACGCTTTTTAAATTAAATTAAATAATAAAAATAATAACTTCTTAGATCACTAAATTATGTTACTGTTAAAACTTCAGATATTTAAAGAAAGACGAACTTTTGATCTCATACTAACATAATTATTTTTAATTGGTTCATTTCATTACTTACGTTCTAAATCGTTTAACAATTTTTAATTAAAACAGAACTGTGTCAATTATCACTACAAATGCATTCTTAAATTCTAATAATTGGATTTACAAAACATTACAAGTTTTTTGAGCATTTATCATTGATCCTGAGGGACACTTGAATACTTCAGTAGCACTTCCACCTTGCGCCACCAACCAACCCAATCTATAAATAAATATATAATAAATAAAACGATAAGTACATTCGATAGATAATGCAATAATAAATCAAAAATAGTAGGGTTTTGAAAGCATAACAAATTTTATTACTGGCTACTAAATGTTCAACTGAACTGAAATTCAGTTAATTGATTTAACTAAATTTAACTTATTTTGTTTAAATTTTTTTTTTAACTTAGATTTTTGTTTAAAAAATAAATTTTAAAATACAGAGTAGCTAATATCCGGTTCAATCGTTCAAAATAACTTCAAATACAGTGGAGTTCGCTTATAACGAACACCGGTTATAATGCACTTTTTTATAACCCCCCGTTGTCACATGTATGTAAAACGCGCAAGTTGAGAATCATCGAAATTATCAAAAATATATGCAACATTTTTGGGTATCTACACAATGATCTGAAAGTTACTCAAATTATAAGAATTCTGAATTGCCAAGTATTCCATATTCTAACATATCCATTGACAAATTTTGTTGTAAAACTTTTTTATTTAAAAAACACGTAAAATAATATGTATTATGAATTATCATTAAGATTTGTCGGTATGTCCTGTGTTAATTTTTTTATAAATATACACATAATCAATTATAATGATTACTCCTTCTTACTAAAATTTACTAAATACCAGTAAATTGGTAGAAATCGTAATAATAGGCAACACTTTTTTCATCTTGATGTCTAACTTGTCGCAAGTGATACAAATCTTTCAAAATTTCGTTGTAGTCTAATTCGCAAGTGACAAAAGTGTAATTGTATTAGTGAACAAGTGAGAGGGCATTCAGGTTTTCGAACTTGTACTTGCATTTGACAAGGGGGGTAACGAGCGATTTTTCTAGTCGCAACGCATGTACAAACATATTTCATGCGGTTATAACCAGGAAAAGTTTAAAATGGCACAAAAATTGTAAGCAAAATGACACGAAAAACAATTAAAAATTACACAAGAAATAGCGAAATAGCAAAAAACACTATAAAAAATTAACTACTCTGCCAAAAATGTTTATATATGTGCAAATATGTTCATATATGGACATATGTGTTTGCGTATATGGACAAATATGGAAATATATGTTTCATATATGGGCATATATGAAAGAGTATGTGATTTAATACATACAAATGGTACTCATATATTGTCATATAATCTCATATTTGCAAAAGGTGCTCATATATGGCCACATATTCATATTCGCAGAAGAGGACCATATATGGGAAAATATGGACGTATGTATTCCATATGTGCAAAATGGATTCATAATGAACATGTATGCAAGTATATGAGACTCCCTGTAACCAAAGACTGATATATGGACGAATATATATGACATGACATATTACGAAACATATAAAAATGGTGTATCTAATCAGTTAAACACATTTTAAAGACCGATTGTAAGCAACTTCAATTCCTTATCTAATTCATAAGGATTTATTTTAAAATTTTATTAAGTTCAGAAGTGGTTTCTACCATATTTTTTAAATTGTTATTTTTGACAAATAATTCCACACAAAATTAAAAAATGTGTTTCAGTAATCATTGTTAAAGGAGCATATAGACGACATGTATTTGTCATCTGACATGTCAAATTTTCAAGTCACATGTAATTGTGCATGTCTGTCAAAATTGCTGTTTTACATAAGGTTTATAATATTTGGTCACAAACGTACATGTTTTTTGCTTCTGACACAGTCTCTGTTTTTTTTCTTCAACAGCTGATCAGTGCGAAAATTTTATTAAAATAATTTTTTTTTTTTAAAGTGATAGTCAAATGGAATCAAAGGATAATGCAATTGCAGTGTAATTTCAATTATAACTGCAATGAAATCGAAATTAAAAAAAAAGAAAAGAGGAATCAGAATCAAGCAAAATTTGCTATAGTTTTAGCACACACCAAAGTCGATCTGGGTTTCAACATGGCATGCTGCCGCAGTAAAATTTTTTTTTTGCGCCGCAAAATAGTTCAGCCATCTTAAATAATTTTTCTTTAAATGCGGACATACCAATTTGGGATATAATTATGAAACTTTTTATAAACATATATATGTACATAATTTTATTAAATGGGAAAATGTATATACATTTATTGGTATTGTAAAATGTTAACTTTAGCCGGCTAATGATTCCGTCAATAGGGGACCGCCACTGTTTGTTTTCTCACGGCATGGATTTATGACAACTTTTTGTTTCATATTTAAAACAGCTGATGTCAGATGGTTTGTCAGAAGAAAATAGAGCACGCTCTAATTGAAATTTTGTCAGATGACTTTGCGTCTGACTTTTACAGAAGCAAAGTTAAAAAGGTCACACACGACATGTATGTATTTTGCAGTGGGAAATTTGACATGTCAGATGACAAATACATGTCGTCTATATGCTCCTTAACCTTAAGAAGCGAAAATAGAAGTATAACCGATACTTAAATTAAAACATTGTTTACAAATTTAACCCTTATGTTTACACCAGGGCCTGGCCAGGCCCTTTTTGTTTTTTGTCGTTAATTCTCTTTTTTTTTGCTAGGGTGGTGTACAGTTTAGGGATTTTAAAACTCTAGTCGTATGCGTACCACCTGGGTCTGACCAGACCCGCAACATTTTCTTAATATTTTAACAGGTATTGCAATATTTTCTTCCGAAATTTTGAAAAAATTACTTCCAATTTTTAAAACAAAGTAAACGTGGCTTTTCAAAAAATGTTTTTTTTTTTTCAACTGAAAAAACGAAGTAGGCTGTGAATTGCAAGAAAAATTTATTTGAACTAACAATGTCAAGCACATGCAACGAAAATAAGAAAATAATCAGTTCATTTGAAATTGTGATTTGAAATAGTGGTTGTATATAGTTTGTGTTTTGTTGATATTTTTTAAAAAATGGAAAGAAATAATGAAGTGATAAAAGAAGTTGACTTGGTCTATCAGTCGTAATATTTATATTAACTTATATGTACGTTTTCTTATAAAGTCGTCTAGTTTTGTACCGTGTCTAGCTAGACCCTGGTGTTATGAATGTGACAAATCAAATTGGTGTAAACATAAGGGTTAAGATTAAAAGTTTTTTTAAACAGGAAATATGAAGTTTTTTTAATCCTAAAGGCCTCATTAGTTGTTGCCGTTCTGTTCTGTAGGTAATATTTTGTAATTACTTTTTCTGCGAAAGGAATCAGCTGTTTTAAAAAGTAAATCCAACCAAAAACATTCAAATCAGGGATGATAACTGCGATTTTCAAATAGTATCAACCTGCATATAAAATAGTACTTTTTCGGCATCCAAAGTATAAAAAAAATTTTAGATATAAATTAACAAACAGCAAATGCATGCATAAATATTGTTTCACCAATTTTTTATCTTTGTACCCTCCAAAATGAACCAAATTACAAATGAAATAATAAAAATATATTAAAAAAAAATATGTTAAGAGGTCAAAACAAAATTTTGAGGTGAAAAACTTTTTTGAATGAAAAAAAAATAAATTGTGTGGTGAAAAACATTTTTGAGGTAACAAAGCTGTTTTTGAGGTAAAAAAAAATTTTTTTTCTGAAGAAAAAAGAATTTGCACTGAATTTTAAATATTATTCACCTCTTAGCGTCTGGTGGAAAAATATGACGTAATATTTTATACACCAGACACTACAATGAATTCTAGTAATATACAGTGCATTATACACCAATTTGTATGGAAAATTTAGAGGTACTTTCACATTGTCACTCATTACTTTTGAACCGCTGGACCGATTTCAATCATTTCATTACCAATACCAATACCTCATTTTCAATACCAAACTTTTCGGAAAAATGTACATAAAGCTATGTAAAAATGAGCAGTGCGTACTAAGAAAATTAGCCGACATTGATTCAAAAATTATTAAAATTTTGAGATTTTTTCTTAAATTCACCAAATTTTTAATATGTTTTGAATGTGCTATTAATATCTTGCTGTATTGAATTACGTTTCTCACAGTTTTTTGCGAATTCAATCCTTGGGATTGGTTGCAAACAAATTTGTTCGTGAACTCATTCGAATTTAAAAACACGCTGCTAATAGACAATTTCACATTTTTATCAGATTTTTATTATTTACTTTTTTGAAAATTAAAATTAGTTAATAATAAGTATAACCCTTAGTGATTGAATTCAATAATTGGTTTAATCGATTACTAAAACTCTTATATAATCTCAGTGAACTCATGTGATTGAATTCACAGCGTTTGGTTCCAAATTAATTCATAGTTCATATGGGACTGCAAATCGAATTAATAATTATTGAATTTTAAAGGGCCCAAGAAATTCATACATAGAAAATTTTGTAATTCGTACTAAATGAGTCATAGGAGTATCATGGTACATTTGAGGTTCAAATAGTACCATACAAAGTACTATAGTACCAGCTTTATCATCCCTGATTCAAATATTGAGAAAAAGATTTCACAACAAACTAATGCATACGCACTTTAACGTTGAATTATATTTTCAACAGATTTGTCCGCAACAGAACAGAACGAAAAAGTGAAAACTAACCACACATACAGATTTTCAATTGAACAGAAACAAAACAGCTGATTCGTAACAGAACAGAACGTACAAACTAATTCTGCCTTAAGAAAAAAAATTTTTAATTTTTGAGTAATTCGAATTTTTATCTGTAAGCAAAGGTTGAAAAGGCTTAATTCTTTAATTCAATTTTCTAAAATGAATGAAATTTTACTCAAATTGCATTCCAAAAAAACTTTCTTAGCTTAATTTTCAATAGCTTTAACTAATTTGAATGAATTCATTTTTTAATGAATTCTTTTTTGAATGATTTAAAATTTTCGTAATACATTTAATGAAAAGGTGAATGATGAAAGATTTGTTTTCACTCATTTAGTCAAACTATTAACGAAATTTGTCATAATTTACATAAAATATTTTCAAAATTCAAATTAGTCTATAATAACAATTATATAATTAAGTAATAACAAAATAATTACAAACAAACAAAAAACATTTAATGTATTAATTCCTAGGGAATTTTTAAATTCTGAATTCAATTTTTGATGTGTTAAGCTCAAATTGAATTAATTCCTTCGAATCACTGGCTGTGTAAAACACGTAACTTTCAAATCAGGACTGACTTTATTTTCTATAAAAATTCATAATACAGAATAACAATTGCAAAGTCAAAGAATACTATTAATTCAATAAACAAGTAAAATATAAAATATTTTATAATGCAACAGACTGTAAGGTCCTGTTTAAACACTTTATAATATTAATATTGCTCATAATGTTTGCGCCAACATAAATACAAAATTTACATGTTTCGCCTTTTAACCCATTCCTGCCTATTGGGTACTTAAATACCCAAAAGGAGCCATCTTAAAAAAATTTATAGCTAAAGGCAGGTAAGAGTTGCATCAAATTGTTTATTACAGGTAGGAGGAGAAAGGATAAAAATACTTTAGGAAAATGTTGGTGTAAAATTGGGGGTTGGTAATTATGTGTTCAATTGTCTGCAAATTTACATATTCTGAAAATTGAAAGAAAGAATTGAAACTGCCTCTGAAAAATTGGAGAAGCGACACATTGGAAAACTTTTTTGTTGGCTAATAGTGTTAGGTATTCTTTAAAGTGCACAAAATTTGTAGCTGGGTAGGACCACTCACTTGGGCTACAGGTATGATTTCATGACATGACCATTAAAATACGTATTTTACAGTTTTATGAAGTACCCTTGCTTGAAATATCGATTATTTTCAAGTAAAAATGAAGAGTTTTACATGAAAGAGCATAACAAAATAATTTAATTAAAAAACCACAGAGGAATTATTTTATATCAGTGGTTAATTTATAAGTCTCAAGTATGGGAAATCGAAAAGAAAATTATATCAAATAACTTCCAAAACCTTAAGTAAAGAATATGTGAAATTTCATCGATATTGGACAATGGAATCGGGGGTCAGGCATTAATGGGTTAAAACCACTTTTATTGCAATTAGGTCTTTGAGATAATGTTTTTTTTATGAAAATATATTAAAAAAATACAAAAAATATGTGAAGAATGAACGTATATGGATGACCGTATAAAATAATATATGAACATATATGACCATATGTGTCCATATAGGGAAATGTTTGTTAATTTTTCTAGTATGTACAAATATGGATGACCATATGTGATCATATAAGAAATACATATCTATGAATATACATTACTTAGTTATAAGTACTTATTACCTTCTACATTACTTTAAGTTATAAAATAATGGGTTACCAATAAGAAACTTATAATGCATTACTCTAACACAAAAATTAGTGGAGAACAATAAAGGTTATTCATCTTATTACTTCCAGGCAAAATATAGTGATACAAAATTTTCTGGAAATCTATTTTTAGACTTATTATAATTATCTTTTTGTAAGCTAAAGGGTAAGGTGTTAGTTTTGGTATATTTTCGTAGCTTAGGGTATAGAGCAGCCGACTGTTAATTTGACAATCCGGGATCGATTCCTAGCTCGATCATGTTTAAAAAATTATTAATAATATTTTTCTTAATTCGTATTTTTTTCTAAATCTATTTTTAAACCTATTATTTTTTTCCTTTTAGTAATGGCTTATTATTCATACCCTTATATGCATATATGTAACCCATTATAATTCATATTTACGTAAGGCTGCCAGTAAAGCATAACTCATTACTTTTGTGACATTTCATATAAAACATGATATTCGTTTTTCGAATATCATGTTTTTAAATTGTTCGTTCGAATTTTCTTCCTGTTCGTTCGATTAATCGAATAATTTTTATTCAGTGACAACCCTAGTATGAATAATAAGCCGGTTACCTCCATAGTAATACGGTGATATCTACCAAAAATTCTGCAGCTGATACATAACCATTCGACTGCTCCTACCGAGTCTGATTTCTGTATCTTACCATTTATTTTTTCGTGGGGTTTTTTGGGTGTTACTGAATAATCTTGATTCAAAAAGTTTCCAAAAAATTAGATCAAACTAACAACAAAATGTTAAAGCACATCTACTCTACGGAGAAAAACTGCTAAAGTTTGGATGTGTTTCCACTTATGTGTTTTGAGCAAAACATGTGTTTTGGTGAAAAAATGCATGGGACACTAATCCAATTAATAGGTTGCAGAACAACTTATACATTATAACAGGTTCCAATTTCTGTTCCACAACCGATTCCTTTTTGGAGTTTTTTCCATTTGCAATAGCTTCTTTACTTCCAAAAAAATAACAGGTTGCTTTAGAATCAGTTCTAGAACTGGTTCAGGGACAGTGAAACTTTACATTTTGACTTCTAGGAACCTGTTTTAGAACCGATTCTATGTAACCGGTTGTAATAGAAGCTGTTGCAGAACAGGTGCATAGGTAATCTGTCCAAAAAATGTAGCTGGATTTGAAAATTTTCAAATTAATCTAGACTTCTTAATCAAAATCAAATTTGACTAAACCAAAATTTGTTTTGCTGGTTGCACAATAAGGTGTCCCGAATATAACACTTTTTCGAATAGGTTGAAGGAATACCTCTCATTCGATGCATATTAACGAGCTTAATATGTGAAAAATAAGTAAAAACCTTTTAAAGTGGATTCTCAGATAACTATCAGCGATTGAAGTTGCGGGTTCCGTACATTTTGACCATAAAAAAGTTTAAGTTTTTTTCCGAAATTGGACGCAAAAGTTTTGTAATTCTTAGCTTATTATTGGAAAAATATTTTTAAATTTTCTGTAAAGTAATTTTGGTATACCAGAGGATTTTTAATTTAGACCAAGTACAATTTCTATGTTAAAGTTCAAATTGCTTCATCACGCACTTTATTCGCCAGATTTAGCTCCCTCGGATTATTTTCTATTGTATTTCCAAACTTGAACAAATGGCTCAGTGGTAAAAGATTTGCCAACAATGAAAAGGTGGAGTGTGCGGTGGTTATGGCTATTTTAAGGAGCTAGGCAGTTCTTACTATAAACAGGCTACCGAAGCTATTGAATATCGCTGGGAAAAGTGTATCAATCTTAAATTATATTATGTTGAGAAATGGAGAAAATTTTTGTTTTCCTAAATTTGTTCCATTTTCTTCTTTAGTCTAGTCTGATTTGAAAATTAATAGTGTTTATAACAGAATACGTATTTGAACACCACGAACTGTTCATTTTAGTTTTTTCTTGTATCTTGTAACATACACGAAAGATAAAACAAAAAGTGTTTCTTTTCCATTAGTTTTCATTTGTAAATAAACCTCACATCTCATTTTAATGAGTATGGAATGATTGTATGATCTAATTGATTCTCGATCGTAAAAGGAATCGTTAACAATTTGCTTCGTTTTTCGCATGAAAAAAAATTATTTTCTTTTTATGACAAAAGGAACGGTGAATAAAAAAACAATTAATGTGTTTTACAATGTACGTATGTATAATGATAAAGTTTACAATTCTGTTGCAAAATTGTCGTTAATAAATATGTTATACATTTAATGTAAAACACAAAATTAATATTAATAAAATGGATAAAGACTTTAAAAATTTGCACGGCAATGATAATATTAATTAAAACTTTTATTGAAAATTAAGAAGAGAAAAAGTTATAAATAACTATATACAACAAAATTATGATACTCAAAAAAAGTGTGTATGGATGTATATGTGTTTTTAGTAATGCTGTGTCTATTTGTGTATTTGTGTGTGTGCATGTTTTTTTGTAAACTACAAATGCATTTGGTACTTTATACTGAAACTGTTCTATTTAACCCTATAGGAAAAAATAATTTGAGAATTATGTCAAAAATAAAACATGTATTTATATATTTAAAAGCCAATTAAAATATTAATTGATTCAATTAAATATTTGTTTAGAAACAAATTTAATTCATATCAAATATTTTATTAGATATTTTAGGTTGATAGTCGTTTCTGTGTAGTTTATCATATAAAGTGTATTATAAAGTGTAGAGTAGGGCAATAACTTTTTGCATTTTTTGCAAATATCAAATCTCCCCAGACAAAATCGTGTAGGGCATGGAAAAATATTAAGAACTGCGTTTTTAGTTTTTCGCTATCGTTAAAAAAGGTTCCGCACCAAACGCGTTAAAGTTTTAAATCAAACAAAGTTAAAAAAAAAAACTTTTTTTGATGCCTCAACGTCTGACCATCACATCTATATAATTAAGGCATGCTGATATCAATAGTAAAGTCCGTTTTCGAGTCAATGGAATAGTTTTCTTCCAAATTTGCTTACTTACATATGTATAAACCATATTTAAAAAAAATTGTTATTGAAAAAAATTTAAAATAAATATATTAAAGGCATTTTAGAAATCGCTGTCGGTGCGCAAGGTTTTTTTACCAAATTGAACTGAAATAGTTTTTTTTATCATTAATACAATATTTGCCATTAGAAAACCCCTGGGGAGAATGTTGTCCAAAAAAAGTTATCACCCTAGTGTAGAGTATTATTGATAAGTTCTAGGTTATTTACAAACACATTAATTGGTGTACCCTAAATTGGAAGTTATTCCATTAAATTGAAAAATTTGAAGTTATTTTAAATTGCAATATTGAAATATTAGTTTTTTGAAATTTGTATAAGTGTACAAGTAGAAGGTATAAGAATATTTGTACTTTTTTTTAAGTTGCAGCCTTAATTCATTGTGTGCTGGGATATTTGAAGTTTTGATTCAATTCACCTAAATATGCTCTTAACAAAATACAGTTACAGGACAAGTAGCTAGCAAAAACAAATTATTTTTTTCAGCTAACTTTTTTACTTTCTCTAAGTTTGTACAGTTATTTTATGAAACTTTTTGAACTCATTAGCAAAAATACGAACATAGTTTTTTTTCATAAGTGAAAATAGGAACATAGTTTTATAACATTTATTAGTGGATCTTTAACGCGAGTGGCACGACACGTGTAATATAAAAGGTGTAAAGATACCATAAATTGAAATTTAAAGACAAAATTTAAAAAGCATTAACACTTCTGGCCTGTTTAAAATTACACCCCATATATTTGTTAGGTCAAAATTACCCAATTTTAAAATCATAATATATCTTGTTTGTAATTAATTTGTAACTAATAGTTTAAAATATCTAATTTTAACTTTGTTTTTTGAAATTGACGATAAAACATCAAAATGGATCGAAGAGTTAATAAAATTTACGAATTTATCAATTGTTATTCAGAAAACAACATTTGAAATTTAAAGTATGTCCATTAAATGAAATTCATAAAACATTGAGACAATAAAACATCAATTTAAAATAGAACATTTCATATGAATATCATTTGTTGTTTTCTGAATTGTTTTTAATATATTCTTATTTGCAATGGATCGTTTCTGAATTTTAATTAATATATTCTGTATATCATTGTTCCTTATTTTAATTGATGTATATACTGAATATTAATAACTTTTTTCTTCCAAATTTTAATAGACCATCAGAATAACAGAATGTTTGTCGAAAGAGGATTTGTTGTTTTATGCATGGCAATTGATGATTTTTTATTTAGTTTTTTTTTTTGTTATATTTATTTTCCGAATGGCAATTGATGTTTTTCTAAATTGAAGTATCTGTATAGATTTATATACTTATTTTTTATATTTTTGTGACAATAACTTTTTAATTGAAGTATAATAAATATATGATTTTTTTTATTAAAAGGGGATTTTTTGAGAGCTTTCGGTTTTGATTAAAAAACATATTAAATTTTGAGAAATGTATGAAATCTTTATTTGAGTCGATAGAACGATCTATATCAGGAGTGCCCAAAAGTTCCTTATGGAAGAGCAAACACCAATACATTTAAAGAAAAACTAATTTTTATTCAATATTTTTTGTTGTAAAAACCAATACATACAAAGAAAAAAGAAAAAAATGTTTCAGTGTTTACCAGCAAAGCATACGAAAGTGCTGTTGCTTTGCACTTGAGTGTATACAGTGAAGAACGACAAAAAAACTAAAAAGACAAAGTTGTTTGTGTATTTCGTATTGCTAGTGCTGAGTGCTCTATGTGTGTATTAAATCACACAGCCTATAGCTAAGTGTTTTTACAAAAACAAATGAGCACGAAGCGCATAGGGCTTGGGCACCCTTGATCTATATAATTCAATGTTAAAAGATGATTGCATGTAAATGTTTACCGCGGCTACGCCTCAAATGGTTCATACGCTGAGTCCAATTTTGGCATACTCTCTCTAACATATCGGCCGGTATCTCACGAATAAATTCTTCAATATTGGCTTCCAGTGCGTCAACCGCTGAGGGCTTGTCGCTATAAAAATTGACCGGCCCCAAACGTGGAATAAACTATTCACCAAACTCGCCTCTGAATTGGGCCATTGTTTCGCGTGCTGTGTGGCATGTGGCACCACCGTCTTTTTGAAACCACATGTCACCTAAGTCCAGCTTTTCCATTTGGGCAAAATGTGCAGTATGCGTCGGGTCGTTATCTTGTTGGAAAATCCATTGATTTTCCAGGCCCAAGCTATCAACAACTGACTGCAGATTATGTTCTTATATTGACAGCGGTCCATATTACCCTCGACAAAAACCAAACGACCAACTCCAGATGGTGCAATGGCGCCCCAAACCATAACGTTACCACCACCATGTTTGACAGTAGGTATTATATTCTTTGGATCAAGTGCTGTGTTTGGTTTTCGCCAAAGTTTGGATCGACCATCACTTCCAAAAATGTTATACTTACCTTCGTCGGTAAATATAACACGCTTCCAAAAATCAATATCCTTGTCTAGATGTGCTTTAGCAAACTCAAGGCGAAGTTTACGATTCTTCGTTGAAATTACTTGTTTTTTGCGTGCCACTCTGCTATTAAATCCATTGTCCTGTAAAACATTTATTATTGTACATGGAGTAACATATATATTGAAACATTTTTCGATGTGTTCCGCCAATTTTGGGGCACTTATTTCCGGATCCTACTTGACTACTTTAATAATACTGCTAACATCGCGTAAGCTTCTTAGGTTTGCCAGATCGTGGCTTAATTTCGGTACTATTGGTATTATTATAATTTCTAATGATCGTCTGTACAGTAGCACGACTTAATTTAACTGTCTAAGCAATTTCTCTATAAGACATAAGGAGTTGCCACGCTGTATGTAGACTTTTTTCCCGCTAATAATTATGTATTTCCATAAAAATTTCTATGTTCTATGTTTTATGTTTTTCTTATTTTTTTTTTTTTTTTCGAATAATCTTAATTTTAAATGCCTTAAACATTGATATAAAATGTTTTTCAATTATCGCTACTAAATCACTAGAACTTCAAATTCGTAGGGTGTATGTAGACTTTATTCCTTGACTGTATATGTATAAAATATTTATTAACGACAATTTTGCAACAGAATTGTGAAAAAGAACAAATAAGAATCATAAATATTATCATCAGCAACATAATAAACATTATCATTATAAAGGGTGTTATTTATTCAGGTATAAAACTTTAAGTTGTTTTATACATAGTTTCACGTTTCGTGGTGGTCATATGCCAGAAGTCATATATAAATTATAATGCCAGAAGATTATCTTTCGAATAAAGTAAATTTCAGGTCAATTTAAAAAAATAATCATTGTTTTATTCCATATCAAAGTTCTATACCTCTATAAAAAACACCCTCTACGTGCGTTGTAAAACGCATTAATTTTTTTTATTCACCGTTCCTTTTGTCATAAAAAGAAACTAATTTTTTTCATGTGAAAAACGAAGTAAATTGTTAATGATTATTTTTTTATTTTACGATCATACTGAAAAGGCTTGTTCCGATGATGCGGATGTTGCTGGAATGCCAAAAGAAGATCTGAAAATAAAAATATTTATCTTTTAATAGGTTAAAAATTTAACCGAATTCTCATAATTGTTTATTTTGTTGCCACCAATCAAGGGATTCAGTTTCCTGAACTTCTAATTCCAAGTATTTTTTACTTCTTGGTCTATGTCGTTTACTACGATAGAGGACGATCCTATAAAATCCAACATTTGTTGCCGACTACACTCATAAAAAAAAGTTTGTAAAGTCAGCAAAAAATTTTGCTGAGTCAGCAAAATTTTAGTCAGGAGGATGCTTGCAAAAAAGTTGCTAATGTCAGCAAAATCTTTTGCTGAAAATCAGCGAGCTGATTTTTAGCAACAAAATTTGTAGATTCAGCAAAAGTTTTGCTAACACTTAGTAGATTAGAAATAAAAAAGCGTTGGTAAAAATTAATAAATTTTTTGCTTAATTTTAGTAGACTGAAAAAAACGCAAAAAATTTGTAGAAAAATTGTAATTTAGTTAATTTATTTGCTGAAAATCATAAAACATATTTTTGTGATTCTTTTAAAAATAATTTACTATAATAACGAAATATAACAATTTTAATTTTCCCACATTGACGACATGAATTAATTTAATATCTGAAAATATATAGAAATAAATATATATAACATAACAAAAATTTTCTTTCAACTACTTACATCAATGGTTGTCTTAATGATGCTATGACGAAACTGCCGAAGATAATTCTAGAAACGAAACGAAAAAATAAACAAAACAAACGAAACGAAAAAAACAACCCTTTTTTGCAATAAGAAAAAGAAACCATACAAATCTACCTAAGATGTGTGTTTTTGTCTTTCTCTTTACTCTGTCTACATGTCTGTATATGTTTTTTCATGGTTGATTTTTTTACTTGTCTTGTTAGAGTTGTACTTTTTAATATCATTTTCCTCTTCTCTACTACATCTTGACATGCCGCGACATCTGCTTATCAGCACAATTTTTTTTAGCAAAATTAATTAGTAAAACATTAGTATATTAGTAAAGCATTAGTATAAAACAGTTAAGTGCTGAATAAGTATAACAAAAATTTTAGCTGAAAACACGATTTTAGCAAAAATATTTGCTAAAAAATAGTATACCTGATTTACAAGACGTTTTACTAACTTTTCTACTAACTTATTTTTTTGAGTGTACTTGATATTTTCTGTTTGTAATATATTTTTTTAATTTTATTACAACTTTTTGTAATGCATTTTTAAAATGTTACCTGGTTTTTCTTAATAGGTGTCACTGATTGGCTTGTTGATGTTTGGTTTGATAACAACTGGTTATCTTCGATAATTTTAATTTTCTCGATCTCTTCTAGTATAATTTTTTCTTTTGTAGTAGGTGAGTTTACTTCATCTTTTAGCTTATTAAATATTTTTCTAATGTTGGCCAATTTTAAAAGGCACGGGTCCATTAGAGCTGATACAATGTGAATTTTGAAAACTTTAAAACTATTTCCAAAATTTTTCTTTGCGAAACTGCAAAGATCGATTGTTAACTAAAACATGATTCCATTTCAGTTTTTTCTAATAATGCTAAAATGTTCATCGTCACTCTCTGGAAATTTCTCGTTGCAATCCATGCTTAACAAAACTCGTTTAGCGTCGAGAATGATTTTGGCTAATTCACGCTGCTCTTCCAAATTTTAGAGTCTGGATAATTCTTCAGAGCTCCACATCAAGCTTCGGTATATTTGCTTCAGCTTGCGAATTATTTATATGGCAAAATTTTTCATTATTAAGTATGTCGTGCATTATAAATCGATGCAGTAAATGTGCATTGCATCCATATCGAAAAATATTTTTAATTTTTAAAGCAGCAACTATATTTCTGCCCCCATCGGTAACAGCACAAATATTTTTCTCAAATTAAATTCGACTAAAGTGTCACTAATTTTTTTAGATACCTGTAGCTGTATGTGAAAAAATTAGAGTGGTCGTGGAAAAATTTCCGTCTTCAACGTTACGATTTCTAGTTCAAAATTTTTGCACAAATGAATTTTGACATTCACATACGTTATATTTTTCGGCGATGCTTCTAAAATTTGTTTGACGTAGTTCAAATAAACTCTATAATCATCATTCAAAGCTGTTCCTCCAACAGTTCTGTCCGTTGGCAAAACGGTTTTATTAAAAATTTAACAACTTTGTTGAATCCTGGTTTTTCTACAATTTTAAATGGCTGGAGATCCCAGTAGCACATTTCGGCAATTCTACGGCCGTTTTGGTGTTTGTTGTTGTTAGCAGATGTTGCCTCTAATGCACTTTGGGTTATGAATGTGCTCTTCTTTTGGTTAACAGATTTTACTTCCAAATTATGTATTGTCCGTAATTGGCTCATGTAATTTGTGGTTGAAGTTGATTTATTAAAACTTATAGATATGTAAAAATTAATTCTGTTGTAAGAATTAAAGAATTAAAATTCACTTACCCCTTTAAAGTACCTTCGGTATCTAAGCAAATTTTACAAAATTTCATGTTTTCCAATATGTGTCTACCTTTTATGTATAGACTACCAAAATGCTTCCAACATTCCGATAAACCCGTTAGGTTTACTTGAAACTTTGCCATTTTTTTTATATAATCTTTTCTTTTAAAACAAGTCTTCATAATATGCTATATCGGCAGATTTTAAAATAAATGTATTTACATCAGTAGAAGCATATGAGTTAGAATCAGAATCAGATGAAATTGTGGGATTAGTTTATGTAGTATGAAAAAAGTTTTTTATATTTTTTTGAGCCATAGTAAGATTTGGAAAATTTACTTTTTCCTTTTCTAGTGAAGAGCAATATAACGGCACATTTTGCAAACGCTAGATAATTCATAATGAAAATATATGGTTGCCAGATTGGTGGGTACTAAAAGCCGGATGAAGGCGGAGGATTCTTAAAATAATATGATTTTTTAGTTAAAATGAATTTATATAAAAAAATATAGTCGGCTCAGCTGATATAGTCGCCTCAGCTGATATAATATTTTGTAGCCGCTCAGGTCGGCGGCAGCTCGAGTACATGAAAAGTGATCGGCGGCGACTGAGCCGCGGCTATCAGCCGATCGGCTTCGTTCTCTGCGAACAACAAAGTTCACAACACTCAGCTAATTCACAGGTCATAACAAAAAATTAAAAATTGAACGATTTGAATGAACCAGTTTACTGACTCGAATTGAACTATAATGAACGAGTCACCAATATGAACGATTAATCCCAACTCTAATACAATCATACCATAGAGGCAATTTAAACGAAGAAATTAATTGCAGGCAATTTTTGAATTCTCTTTTAAAGTTGCTTCTAAAAATCATGAACATTTACACGAGGAGTTTTTGCATGCGATTTTTTGACGTTTATTTTGCCAATCTTCTTTAATTGTTCATTCGTTGAAATTTAATTTATTCGTAATAATTTAAAATAATAGAATTTAATAATATATATAATATAAAATAATATAATTTAAAATAATATATAAATATATAAATTATTTATTTTTATTTTACGAAATATTTTCGATACACAACACTTTAGAAGCCGAATACGAATAAAACAAATTAACAAGAATACGAACGATAGCAAAAAGAAATGTCAAAAAATATCTTGAAAAACGAAAACCGTGCAATTTTTGCTACCCCGCTTGCTTATCTACCCTGTTTGCCAACAAACAATAATTGCACGCAACATTGCATGCAAAAATTGCCTCGTTTAAATTGACTCATACTTATTACAATAAGATGTGAGGTTTATTTACAAATGAAAACCCATTGGAAAAGATCCATTTTTTGTTTTATCTTTCGTGTACGTGTACAAAATAAAACAGAACACAAATCATATTTTACGTGGAGATGAAATGAAAAAGAACACCAAATACGTACTCTGGTTTATAATTCAAAGAGAAAAACGCCTATTCTGCTTCGTAACTTCAACATTTCTAGAAGTTAATAATAATTATTTCAGTTATTTTAAAATGTTTTTCCATTTTTTGTTTTATCTTTCGTGTAAGTGTACAAAATAAAACAGAACACAAATAATATTTTACGTGGAGATGAAATGAAAAAGAACACCAAATGCGTAATCTGGTTTATAATTCAAAGAGAAAAACGCCTATTCTTCTTCGTAACTTCAACATTTCTAGAAGTTAATAATAATTATTTCAGTTATTTTAAAATATTTTTCTTTCATCTGAGGTTTTTTTTAAACCTTTCTAAATACAATGGAATTTTCTCGGTGTTTAAAAAAAGTTTTTCTTGTAAATTGATATTTTGCCCCATGTTCGATTTTTTGGTGCATTAATATATAAGATCCATAATAAATATGTAAGCGCTTTTAATAAAACACGTCCGTTTTGTTTCACGACAAATTTATTATTGCCTCATCATTTTACAAAAAAAGCTTAGCAACTAGAAAATATTTAATTATCTAAATGTATATAATAGGAAAAGCGTATGTTAGAAAGAAATAAATATAGTTATACAGAAAAATCTAGAAAACATACAGAAATAAAAACCGTTATCCTGCCATTTAAAATAACACGCAGAGAAATACAAGATAATAATACGCACACTGTGAATAAATCTAATTAGAATATACACTATAAACATATTGCTACAATTCGGCCGTCCTGACCATGAGATCCCCTGATCTCATACTATTTACCTGGCCCCTTACGTCCTCTAAACCACGGACGTATATTATTTACGGCCCGAACACCCCTGTAGGGTGTACGCGATTGCTGAAAACCCTCTACGTCCTCGATCACATAGCGATCGTTGCGCAAAACTTTCGATATTCTGTAAGGACCCTTGTATTTGGGAATCAATTTCCGGGATACACCAGCCGTTGAATCATAGTTTTTCACCATAACGTAATCACCATCTTTATATTTCGTCGGTGCCTTCCTCCGCTTATCAAAATATTGCTTGTTGTATTCCTGTAGTACTTTCTGCCTATCTGCAGCCCTTTGCCTAATCGTAGTATGATCCTGTCGAACATCATTCTCATCGATCAGATTTTCCCTTAACAAATCTACTACCTTTCCCTTTTGTCCTGTACCAAACAACATTACACTGGGATGTTCCCCAATCGATCTATGTACAGTGTTATTCAATGTGTATTCAACGTGTTCCAGCACCGTATCCCAAAATATTCGTCTATCAGGATCCACCAATTTTGCCAACATTGGGCCTAGCGACCTGTTGACCCTTTCAACCTGCCCATTCGCTTGGGGTGAACCAGTCGCTATCAAAATATGAGAAATATTATTCTGCTTCAAAAAATCTGCAAAATCCTTTGATGTGAAACAAGTTCCTCTATCACTTATCACAAACCTGGGGCGACTATAAGATCTAAAATAGTCCCTTAACGCCATAATAGCCTCTTTGGTGTTAGTAGTTTTCGTAGGGTACAACCTAACAAACTTGGTACAAGCATCAATCACCACCAGAATATGCTTCATCGCCCTACCATTATCCACCGGACCGTAGTGGTCTATGTGTATAACATCAAATGGTTTATTTGACTTTGGTATGCTATGCAAAAAACCTTCTTCCTTTCCATGTTTAGAAGAATGTACAATACAATTTACACAATTTTCTATATGCCTAGCAGCTTTTGCCCTCACTTTTGGAAACCAATAACTTTTCAGAACAAGCTCTGTCGTCTTATCAATACCAACGTGTCCCATTTCGTTGTCATACTTGTATAATATATGGTCCTCCATATCCTCGGGAACGTAGAATAACAAACTACCATCAGCTGATTTCCTATATAACACACCATTTCTCATTTCATATAAACTATGCTCGCTTTTCTGAAGTCTATTCTTTATATCCTTTAACTTATCGTCCCTGTTCTGCGAAATTATTAAGTTCTCCTCAAACGTATTTGATTCAATAACCATTATGTTAGTGCTCCTACTCAACGCATCGACATGTTGCATTTTCCGGCCCGACCGATGTTCTAGCTCATATTCATAATTTTGGAGTTCTAGGGCCCATCGTGAAATGCTTGGATTTAGTTCCTTCCTATTTAGCGTCATGGTTAAAGAATTACAATCGGTTATAATTTTAAATTTTTACCTTGAAGATATATTCGAAAACGTTTCAATGCATAAATAATGGCAAGTGTTTCAAGTTCAAAACTGTGATATTTCGATTCTGTGTCCGTCGTTCTCTTTGAAAAATAGAAAATTGGATGGAATTTACCATCACTTTTCCTTTGCAGCAGCACAGCTCCAAAACCAATAGAAAACATCACAATGAAGTTCAGTTTCATCATTAGGATCGTACAATGCTAATACCGGAGACTCAATTAATTTTTTCCTAAGCAACTCAAAAGCCTTCAACTCTACCTCTCCAAAAACAAACTTTTTGTCCTTTTTCGTAAGATCATACAGTGGTTTCGCAATTATTGAAAAATCCTTTACAAATCGACGAAAATATGAGCACAAACCCAAAAAACTCTGTACTGCATGCTGTTTGTCAGGTACTAGAAAATCCTTTATAGCCTGTAGTCCCTTATCATCAGCCCTAATTCCACTTCCATCAATTGTGTACCCTAAATACTTCACCGACGTTGTCAAGAATTCGCATTTATCATGTCTCAACTCCAAATTATTCTCAACTAACCGTTCGAAAACTTCCCTTAATATTCTAAAATGATCGTCAATATCAACCGTTGCAATCATAATGTCATCCAAATAAATTATAATTCTATCATCCTTCACCATATCAGCAAAAACCCTATTCACAAATCTCTGAAAAACAGACGGCGCATTTTTCAATCCAAATGGCATTCTCAAAATTCAAATTGGCCTAAAGGTGTCACGAAGGATGTATATTTTATAGAATCAGGATGAACAAAAACATGAAAATATCCATTTTTCAGGTCTAATTTCGTAAAAAAATGTTTACCAGAAAGTCTATCTAATAAATCGTCAATCAAAGGAATAGGATCACTGTCCTTTACAGTTGCCTTGTTTAAAACCCGGTAGTCCACACACATCCTTAAGTCACCGGTTTTCTTCCGTACCAACACGATTGGTGATACAAACTCAGACTCACTCGGCCTTATGTATCCCTTTTCCAAATATTCGTCCAACAGTTTCTGCAATTCAGTTTTCTCCGCATACGAAAGTCTTCTCGGACTACAACTAAAACATTTATCATCATTTAATCTCAATTTGATTTCACTAAACACCCTTGGTTTAGACGGACGCTCGGGTCGTACATAATATTCATTATATAACTTAACTAGTTTACACTTGTCATCATAATTAACATTCCCACCTAAAATACAATCAAAATTATCATTTTCTCCCATATCAATAGACAAAATTTCCCTTCCAAAATCCCCCTCCTCCCCTATTATATCATCTTCCATATTAGACACTAATTTAAATTTAGCTTTCCTTAAAAAATTTTTACCTAGCACACAGTCATATGATGTCGTCTCATCAGATACGACCAACATATCAAAACTAATAATTTTACCATTTACCATTACAAAACATTTAAATTTTCCATAAACATTTAATTTTGAATCATTTATTCCAAAAAAATCAGTATAAGAACATAAAAGGTTATTCAAATTCATTAATCTTATAATACTCGACTTCCTCACAAAACTGACCACACTACCTGAATCCATTAGGCATTCTAAAGAAAAATTATAATCAAAACTAGAATCTAAAGAAAACTTAAAATACCTTACATATTCATCGTCATCGACTAGCTGGACTGTTGACTTTCTTTGTGAACAAGCTGCAACACGGTGATCTAAGCTTCCGCACCCATAACATGCACCCATTTGCCGCTTCGGTTTTTTACATTCTGCTGCGAAATGTCCAAACGAATTACAGTTGAAACATCTGAGCTTATTTTCCTTTTCGTTTGCCTGGTCATTTTTATTTTGAAATTGTTGCCTTTGTTTTAGCTGAATTTTCGAAAATGCTTGCAAGAGCTGGGTTTTATTAGAATAGCACTGTAAACTAGCCTGCATTCTAAGTTGAGCATCAGGTATTCCTTCTATAATTTGATCAATTAGCTCATCATCATCAATACCAATTTTGTTGGACAACATTGTTTTTTCATTATAGTAATCTATAAATGCTTCACCATATTTCCATTTACGAGCCTCAAAATTGCGTCGCCTTACCAATTTGTTTTCCTTTGAACAAAAAATTTCTTTCATTTCGTTTAAAATTTGATCAGAATTTTCGTTAATAAAATTCGGTTTTGAGTGTAACCACATTTGAGCTTTTCCCTTCAATTTACACATTAGTAGAGCTTTTACAGTATTTTCGTTAACATTGTAAACACTGTTTATATTCTTAAATTGAGTTATCCATATTTCTGGAAACAATCCACCATCATACTCAGGAATCATCTCTTTCAAAACACCAAACGAAGCATTAAAGTTGTAGTTAACGTTCAAACACAATTTTTTCTTCTCATTTAAAACAGCCTCATTCATTTTTTCATTTTTATTTGATGTCGCCTTCTTAACTATTTCGCTCTGACTTTTCTTTTCATTTTCTGCTATCATTTTAAGTAAATCAGTCTCTTTGCGTAGCAACTCTTTTTCACGTTTTATTAGCTCTAACTCTCTTTTTAATAATTCATTTAAAAATTCATTTCCACCCTTATTTTTTTCTACACACTCATTTTGTTGTTGTTGCTTGTCTGTACTATCATTTTCTTCTTGACGCTTTTCTGCACTATCATTTTCTTCTTGACGCTCATTTGTTTGTTCGGTTTCCACGAACTCGGTATGCACACCTTCATCTTCTATGGTAATCAAGTCCTCAACTTGTTCATTTGATTTCATACTTGGGCATTCGCCTCTTTCGTTAATTGGCAGTTCATTAAGTTTAACCAGGAGTGCGCTTTTTGTTCCCGTTGACGGCAGACCAAGATGCTGGACCCAAAGACGCAACTGCGCAGCCGTATATTTGGTACCGCACACACTATCCATTTTAACAATGGCTTTTTTTTTTTTTTTTTAAACTTTTTCTTTAAAAACGCTTTTTCTTTTTCACAGTTTTTCTTAAAAAAATGCTTATTTTTACACAATTGTTCTTGAATTTAATTGTTCACTTTGTATTACAGTTTTTAATAACAAAAAAAGTTCATTTTTTTCGATCCCACTTCTGAGATTGTAAGCGCTTTTAATAAAACACGTCCATTTTGTTTCACGACAAATTTATTATTGCCTCATCATTTTACAAAAAAAGCTTAGCAACTAGGAAATATTTAATTATCTAAATGTATATAATAGGAAAAGCGTATGTTAGAAAGGAATAAATATAGTTATACAGAAAAATCTAGAAAACATACAGAAATAAAAACCGTTATCCTGCCATTTAAAATAACACGCATAGAAATACAAGATAATAATACGTACACTGTGAATAAATCTAATTAGAATATACACTATAAGCCTATTGCTACAAATACAATTTTTTTTTTGTGGTTGGTGCCATTGAAAACCACAAAAATAAGAGTCCTTTATTTTTGGCTCTATTTCCAACGTTTGTAAAATGCTACTAGTGTTACTTACATGTGTTCAAATTCCGGTGCATCTGTGTCAATACCAGTATAGTCTGATTCAGCGCATAATTCCTGAGCTGATACCAAGAAAAATATCTGAGTAGGTGTCAGATTAAGCCCTGGCAGTCGGGCCATTCCTTTGATTGGTCCTGTTAGTGAGAGCATTGAGTGGTAAGATATTTGCATTCCACCCGAATGTATTAGTATATCCATGCGACTATAGTTGGAGAATATATTAACTGATTTAGGAACACAACGCATGGCTTTATCTTCAAATGTTTTCGTTATGGAGCGTAGAATTTCCTTGGCTATAGCAACGCCAACGGACGCATATTGCAAATAAGGCGGGAGTCGTCCATCAAAATACGGTACGAGAATAACGGATAGCGGTACAACTGATTTTGAGATAAAAAATAGATAAATATATACTGTTAGTTAAAAATGGTGTCTGTTAAATTACAAATTATCGATTTTCAATTACACGAATTTGAAAAAAACAATAATTTTGGTATGTGTTTGCCCAAGCCGAGTCGCGTCCTAAGCTTTTGCTTATTAAAAAACTTCCAAAGTTTTTAATTATTTTGTTTAAAACTATCTCTTTTTGGTTTTATAAAAGTTTTTGAATCTTCATCACGTTTATAAAATGTTTCATAACAGCTATGAATCATTTCATAAAAAGCTTTGAAACTTTTTCATCATATTTATAAAGTGGTCCATTTGATGAAATCCTATGAAGTTCTTCATCATATTATGAAGTTTTTCCTTTGAGTGTACTTCAATTTTACATTTTGTCTAAATTTTGTCTAATAATTTAAAAAAATTTTGTAATGAAATTTTGTTTTAACTTTACTAAAAATGAATACAAGCCTACAAGTTTGCTTCGTCATAAAGACTTAAACTGGAGCGATTTTTGTCGTTAACTTAAATATATCAGCCGTTATTTTTGCAATTTTATATTAAAGGAATTATTCCAACACTTTATCACTTTGTTTCATGGATTTTAAATATTTTTGAGAATTGTTTATATATCTAAAGATGGAGTCGAAACTTTTTGGCCCCACTTCGAAATAAAATGGTGACCAGTCCCTACTTTACGCGATATGATACTTACCTATGGAATGGCTTAATGTATCATAAAATATTTTTGCAACAATCGGATATGCCCATCTAAAAAGAGAACTTTCATTAAAACTAAATATTTCTTAAAATGAATTGTAATCATACGCATCGTGTGAATCCATATTCATGTCTATAACTTCTGGAACTGCTCTGTTTCGTTGGTAGATTTTTAAAATATTTTCAAACCAATTATCTGAAGTTATCTCCATTGACTCCAAAGTTTTAATCATTGCTGTAATATTTGAAAATCCACTCCATGGTTCCGATTGTATTTTTAAAGCGGACAACTTAACGAGTGCGGCTCCTTTGAGAGATGGAGCTCGTTTTAAATGGGCTTTCAGCGATTTAAATATAACATCAGTCTATGCAAAAGATTTATTAAGTTATTGTAAAACATACCTTGTTGAATTTTTAACATTTAAGGGGATTCATGTAAGGCATCGAATATCGTGTATACTACTGTGAGGAGCAAAAGGTCCAGTGAGGAGCAAAAGGTCCAGTGAGGAGCAAAAGTTCAGTAGTGTAGATTTTTCAGTAGTAGCGATTTTTGACAAGTAACAAAATAGATTCAATAAAATAAAAGCAGTCACACATTCGTCTTACAAAGAACGTCTTGGGGAAGTTTTTTAAAAATATTTTGTATTTACTTGTCAAATTCCATAAAACTGGTTTAATAAAAAGCAAAAGTTTTTAAAAACTACTGTTATATGTATATAACACAAATCAAAATTATATATAATAACATATAGTGTAATATCAACAAAAAATCTATTTCGTTTTGGATAACAAGATATCTTGGATAACACGATATCTTGTCCCTAAACTATGCGGGGCACGAATAAATGTCGCTAGAGTATGCGCTGTGCATACATATATATTAGGGCGGGTCAAATTGTATGGAACGATTTTTTTTTATGAAGCGTATAGCAAAACCGTAATCTATAGGTGATTCTGAGAAATTTTGCTCAAGAGACCATAGCTCTAAGTCGGATTTGGAGCCCCCCAAAATAGATATTTTTCCATATATACATAGAATAATTTAATTAAATTCGTCATAAAATCGGATAGAATTATAGTAGATTTCTCAATCTGGGCTTGTTTGAAAGGTATTTTTTATTTCTGGTAGAGATATTAGGAAGTTTTTGTCGAAATAAAGCCTAAAATGAACTTTTAACTAATAAATTCTGAATTTTCTTCGATTTTTTTCGAGTTTTTTTTTTTTGCAGATTATGAAAGTTCAGATAATTTCCAACAACTTTTATTACGATAATTTTTTTTTTGTTTTTGAATTCCTTTTTGTAGGAAAATCGATCTGAAAAAATCAACATTTTCAAGGTTTCAACAAAAAAATACTATTTTTACATTTTTAATTCAATTAATTTTAAAATATTATTCTCGACCTACAATTTAATGTTTTAACGTGGTAATATTATTTTTAAAGGTCCTTTTTACTTTCCATTCGAGGAGTTTTCTTACGACTTTCTAATGTCACTGCCATAACTCCTTCACGATTCTTTTCTATAACTCGTTTTGAAACACTCGTTAATAATTGTACATGTCTTTCTGTTCCTTGTATGTGCATTGGAATTTGTGGATCAGTCAGTGGTGGTTCATCGAAATCTAAGTATTCTACCAAGTGATCATATGGAATCTGTCGAGTAAATGCTGGTTCAAATAATATATCGTCGTTATTCATATCAACCATATTGACATAATCGGTAGCATCGAAATTTAATATATATTTTTTGTAAACTCTGAGTTTAGTTGGATCGTACAATTTTTCTCGATAGTGTGAAATCTTTTTGATAGCTCTATCCCGTATTGCTTTTCGATTATCAAATAACATTGGTAATAAGATATTTTCTGGATGTGCGTAATATGAGTTGTTTTGAATTACACCATCTACAATATTACGTAAGTTTGGTTGTAAGTATCGTGTCCAACGTATAAATTTTAATAAAAGTGCACTGCCGTACACAACAGAGTTATAAAACTTCACATTGAAGTACATTGGCACATAAATTGTAATAATATAAACTGCCAAAGTTTTTAAATTGGTCGATGGTGTATTAGTTGTTAACTAACGAGAATGTGCAATTGGTCCTGGTTTAATGTTAGCTAATTCAACTGGAACAATACCATTCGAAATTGCTTTAGCTATTTGATATAAATATTTAACATCTGTTGATAGTTCGAGCTCATGTTCATGATCCGTCATTGCAGGCATATTCTCCAGTGGTATTGGATCAAAATCAGCTACTACCTGAAAATGAAATGTTTAGATCAATTAAAATGCAATTATTTTATTTTGAAAAATTCATTCAGTTTTTGCATCTTCTTGACTACCCAAATTTACATATCCAAGTAACTCATTATAGGGCTCTTTCAGAACAACTAAATGCGGTTCTTTTACCATAGTGGTATGAAATTTGTCATTAATTTTCTCTGTAGTTAATGAGTCATCTTTACTACCATCGAAAGAGAATGCAGTTATGGAAGAATTTGTATGTCGTGTACGAAGCACTGCATCTCTAGATTTAACTTTGTCTCTAGCCACTTTTGATTTATCCATAATAACAAGATTACCATGAACATCTCTAAAATTTATATCTTCGAATAAAGCTGTTGCTAAACATGAAGCGACTCTATCTGAAACACCGAATCTATCACACATCATTGCAAAATTTAAGGCATCGTATCTTTGAGTATACTGACCTCGTCTCATTTGAACAGTTGCTTCTGGAACTTCTGTTGTTGCTTCATTTTCACCTTCATCCATGTGTAATTCAGGTGGTTCGTATGTTGGATCATCGGTACCAGTTGTAAGTGTTATTATTGTTGTAGCTACTTCTTCAACGTCTTCCGTATATTCAGGTATTGTGAATTTTCTATCATTATGCTTTTCCATCATAAATTCTTTTAAAATGTCTGGAATCAATCCACACGAGCATTCTGTTGTTTTTAATTTGCAATTACATTTGCCAATATAAAACAATTCGTTTAGTGAATCAACAAATGCTTTAAATTCATCTCTTTTGTTTCTATGTTGTACATGTTTCTTGTATTTATCAAGCAAACCAGTTAATTTTTTGAAAACACTCTTTCTATTAATGTTTTCAATATTTAATTTACACCAAATTTTTATCAATTTAAGTTTTATACGAGAACATTTTGTTTTTAAATTTAGCACGATCACTTAAAAAAAAATAATATTTTAAAATGTCACATTTAGTAGGCAAACTAAGATCATTTAAATCACTTGATAAACCAAAAACAACAATATCTTGCTGAGGCATGTTAGTCAATCTAGAGTCAAATCTTGTTGATGTTGTTGCTTCCATTTGCGAAGACAACGCAGACGATGTTGATGGTTCTTAATTATCCATAATAACTTTGATATTATCACTGCACTCTTTGATTGTGTCACACTAAATTTAAAAATAAAAAAAAATATTGGTATTGTGATAACCGAGTTTTTATTGAAGTATTTTGGCAAACTGCGTGCGCATTACACGATGAACGATTAAGGAAGAAGGAAAAGCAAGCTTGGCAACGTTTAGTGTTGGTAAACGTCATTATTTTGTAACGTCATTATTCAGTGTTACAAAGTTGTTTAATTGAACAATGCTGCCATTGACGACTTATTCTACAGGTACCAATACAGATTCTGAAAGGTGATAAAAATACCTTTCAAACAAGCCCAGATTGAGAAATCTACTATAATTCTATCCGATTTTATGACGAATTTAATTAAATTATTCTATGTATATATGGCAGCTATGCCCACTCCATATGCCCGCGAGCGAAAACAGCTTTTTGTGCTTTCACATGTACACATAAAGGGCTTTGTGCTTTCACACATACGCGAAAACTACACCGATAAAATTGAATAGTCGCATAGTTAAAAAAATTCTTAGTTCATTTTAAATAAATTAATTTTAACTATCTTGATCATTAATAACTATTTGTTTTTTGTGTCAAAAATTTTTAATTGTCATAATAAATATAGCGAATTTTCGTAAGCATAGAAAATTTGACTTTTGTTTTAAAAATTGTAAACTTTAAATTTAAATTTAAAATATTTTAATTGAAAAAACTTAAATTTTGATGAAATTATAAGTATAAAGTTTATACTTATCTTATACATCCATTGTTTATACTATAAACAATGGATGCAACATTTAAATGAGTATTTGTTACTACTAGTATGGTTAAATTATAAATCAACTAAGAAATATTTTGGGTGTAGTGATAAAAAATAGGATGGGCCGAAATATACACATAAAGAGCTTTGTGTACGCGAAACCTAGTAATCAATCGGGTCAGCTAGAAAACATTTGTGCAATGCTTGCGTTTGGTTTTGTTTTTTAACGACTGTTGATCAGTTGTCACGCAGACTTCATGCGGGAAGGTAGTACACGCAAATCAGAAAGTGAAGTACAGCACTGCTCAAAATGTTTAATGAGGTTTGGGAAAATGATTTTTTGTTTACACAAAACAGCGTTGGCGAGCCAGTATGTTTGGTATGCCAACGCAATGTTAAGCGTATTCATAAATTTAATGTCGAAAGGCATTACAGGTCTTGCCATAAAGAATATTTCGATATTGTAGATGCGGAAAGAGAAATTTTAATTGCTAATTTAAAAAAAACATTTGTTGCAGGAAACATTTTAAATAATGCTGTTGAAAAAGCGTCTTATTGTTTCGCTTGCGTTATCAAAACGCTGTCGTCCTTTTGATGATGGCATTTTTTTTAAGGTGCTCGCTAAAGAAGTGCTGGGTTGTTTTGGAAGTAAGGGTAGAGATATGGCCCAAATTTTAGAAAAAGTACCATTATCAAGGAACACAATTACCCGTAGGACAGAACAAATTAGTTCGTATATTTTTTCCCTCACCAAGAACAGACTTAAAAATTGTAAATATTTCGCTCTATGTTCTACAAAAGCGGATATTTCGGCCCATCCTAATAAATAAAAGTAACAATAAAAGAGCTTTAACGCGTACCCAACACACTCCAACAAATCGCATACATTGACGTTGGGCATAGCTGATATATGGAAATATATCTATTTTGAAATTTTGGGGGGCTCCAAATCCGACTTAGAGCTATGGTCTCTTGAGCAAAATTTCTCAGAATCACCTATAGATTACGTTTTTGCTATACGCTTCATCAAAAAAAATCGTTCCATACAATTTGACCCGTCCTAATATATATATATTAGCCTCGCCCAAATTTAAAAAATTTGCGAATTTCGTCATGTACTTAAACTATAGGTATTATTGAGCTGTTTATGCATAAAAACCAAACATTTTTTTGCGGGTACATACATAGAAGTAGTTTCTACCCGCGGTCTTCGTAGTGTATTTTTATAATTTTGGACAAAGGAGAGTTTGAAAGTTTGGAAATGTTGAGCATACTATGGAAAACTTTTATAAAATTTAAAAAAATAAATTTTGGTCCACCACAGCATCATTCAGTTTAAAACAAGTAATTTTTTATATATTACTTGTTTTAAATTGAAAGATGTATTGGACCAAATTACCCTAAAGAATTTTATAAATATATTTTCAAGAATATGCTCAACATTATCTTACTAGCTGTGAACCATATGTATTCTCTATTTATTTTTTATTTTGTCCCAAAATCAATTGGATAATACTTATTATACCGTAAAATTGTACATTGGCGGACCCTTTAAGTATAAATAACCGCAGTCAAAGTACAAATTACATGTGTCATTTCTAGTGATTTTTTATTGTTGATCTATAAATTGTGTGTGAGATGTTGGTTAGTTCGGTTAAAGATCATGAATATTTTTTCCATATTAACAGAAAAATTATAATTTTATTTGTGATAATTTACTTTAATTAACAGATAAAACACTTAGAAAAAAAGTTATTTGACACCTGCAGTTCTTTTGTTAACTAAAAAAGTACCCTTTCTTGATGATAAGTACTATTGTACTTTAAAATATTTCACTTTTTTCGTTTATAAATTTATACTATTTTATAGCTTACCTAATTTTCTATGTAACTTTCTAAAGTAAAATTTAAAAACTGACAAAGTAGCAGTTAAACAATATAACAAATGGTTTCTCGACTAACATGCAAAAGAAAACTATAAAACTTGACTATGTTATGTCAATATTTTGCTTGCTAATACGGCAAGCAAAACAGGGGTTGTTTTCTACATGTCGTAAAGTCTATATTTTATAGAATAAAAAAATTGAAATTAAAATTTTTTAAATAAAAAGTACGGGAATTATTGGAAATTGCAAAGTATTTGTGTTCAAACAAAATTGGAGTTGATTTTAATGAATTTTTATTTTGTTGGATTTCTTCATTTAGCTTTTTCTTGTTTGGAACTGTCTGCCGTCAGTGTCATTAATTTCTCTGCTACATTCCGGTTGTGAAATGTAATGTAATGGATTAAATTTATTTAACTTTTTACATAAAAAGTACTATAAATTTCATATTATTAAAAAAATTAAATAAAGGGATTTTTCACTAAAAAATATAACATATAAAAAGGGTCAAAATAAACAAAATTAAAATTGTTGGATTTAATAAAGTATAACAATGGAATTTCACATAAAACCAACATATGGAAACTTTACAAAGTTTCAAAAGTATAAATGTCAATAGTTTTATTTTATAACTTTTTGCCGAAGTTTTAACTTGTCGAAAGCTTTTCAAGTTGTATTCTATACAGTATACTTATGTAACTTTTATGCTTTTTTTGTTTGACTTTACAATTTTATTTTTTGAGTGCATACAACTATATCAGGTCAAAATCCGGATCAGTTTAGATATAAACATATGATTCAGTCTAACACAATTCTATTGGGCTATAATTCGAATACAATTCTATCTGGCCATAATCAGGGCCGTCTTAAGGCATGTCGGGGCCCCTGGGCACAAAATAATTTGGGGCCCCACTGGAAAGTAAAAAAAAACGAATGACAAGAATTTTTTTGTTATGATTTTAAATTTATTATGTATAATACAAATTTAATACATGTTATTTAATGTTATAAGAAATATAACCTAGGTATTTATGTTCTGATTTAAATTGGCTACGCTAAAGGTTTTTTTCGGGATTTCTGTGCTGCAAAATCTTCTATTATATCCTCAAAATTAATTTTTTTGAAGGACATCACTTTCAATGCACATAATTGACAAGTTTTTGTAACATAGACGTTCGTAATTCATTTTTTATTCTCTTTAGCCGAGAAAATGACCGCTCTCCACTACAATTAGTGATCATTAAACAAAGAAATATTCTTGTAGCAACTTCAACATTTGGAAAAGTTTCTTCTAACTTATCGGACTTTATTAGGTTATGTAAAGCAGAGATACTCAAATCCGATGATTCCGTTGCTATGTTCTTGAGGTACTGCCTTAAATGAAAACATTCTGATATGAACTTCTTAGCATTAATGTCTTTGTGGTAGAATTCCGGCAAATTTTTTGCATTTTTTTGACAACTGGTCAGAATCAATTGTTATTAATTGAGAAAGAAAACTAAAAATTTCATCAATTTCTTGGTATGCAACAGAACGCTTTTTTAAATGAACATGTAATGTGTCAATTATGGGAATAAACGTTTTCTACGCGGAATTTTTGTTTGCCAATTAACTGTACAGTCTCCGCTGATCCGTCAAAAAAAGTAAGACGTGTGCTGCGATTTTTTTTTCTTTCAAACATATCTTTATAGTCACCATTGGGTTTTTTTTCTTTAGCGGCCGATTCGTACTGATCGAAATTATCGCGTGCGTTACTGACATAATCGATTAAAGATGCGTAAAGTTTTGTAGCAACGTCCAGTGTCAAAGTGTTTTTTTGTAAACTTATGCTTATTTTGTTTATAACTCCTAAAAGATCATTCCAAATCTCCGTTAGAAGCATAGTCTCAAATTTTTCCATTTCTTTGGCTAGGCTTTGAGCTTCGTTTCTTGTTTCTCCTGGTTGATTGATGTCATTTGCAATTGATGTTAAAGCTTCAGATATATGAAAATAACCATTTTGCAAAGCATTAATAGCATTAGCACGTGCAGACCATCTAGTATCCGGGAGAGACTTCAAAACTTTATTTGTTCCCAAATTCGCTGTCATAATTTTCCATCGTTTGGTCGAAGCCGAGAAAAACTTAAATAATTTTTGGACGAATTGGAAGTAGGATACTGCATCTGAACCACATTGAACAGCTTCAACACCTACCAAATTTAATAAATGTGCCGCACATGGAACAAAAAAGCAAATTCAAATTTTTCTTTTATTCTTGCCTGAACACCAGAATACTTTCCTGCCATATTTGATGCATTATCGTAACTCTGCCCTCGGCAATCTTTTATAGGAATATCGAGACTTTCAGTAAAGTTTAAAATGGCACCTGCTATGTATTGAGCATTATGTTCATCCATAGGCAAAAATTGCAAAAATCTCTCAGTAGGCTCTCCGTCTTTGACGTATCTAACGATAAAGGTGAGTTGGTCAACATGTGAAAGATCTGGTGTAGAATCCACACTAATAGAGTAGTATTTTGCAGCTTTTAGTTCATTAACAATCGCTTTTGGCACTTGCTGTCCCATTATCTTAATAAATTCATTACAAATATTTGCAGAAAAATATGATGTATTTCCTTTTCCACTATTTCCGCATTTTCGCATGTGATCAGCAAGAAAAGGATCAAATTCACTAATAAGTTCTAAGCATCCCAAATAATTTCCGTTATTTTGAGACCCTAATATTTCATTATCACCACGAAAAGCAAGTCCTCTGCAAGCCAAAAATTTCACTACTGCAACAATTCTTTTAAGTACATTCTTCCAATAATTGACTTGTGTATTATATTGGGACAAAAAATCGCTGTCAATTCGCCCAGTAGTTTTGCTTCTTGCGACAAATTTCATCATTGATTCACTGTGTTGTAAAGTGTTCTCATGCTCCATTAGTAAATTACCAGTAGTAGTATTAAAAAGACGGCAGCAATAACAGTATACAGAGTTCTTTGACGGTGAAAATAAGAGCCATTTTCTTTCTAAAGACTCACCATTCGTCAATATACGGGTGAACATATTTTTAGTCAAGTATCTAGTTTTTGTTTTACCGCTTGAATGTGGAAAAATTTTAGAAGTTTCGGAGAAGTCACACTCTTTATTTTGAAAAAGTTCTGGCCCTTTTTGAGTCCAAATATCGCGTACTTCTTCCGTTAAAATTTCATCACAATACGTACCAGGATCAGGAGATACAGCATCAAATGTACCTGTTACTGTCTTTACATCTGGAACTTGCATAATATTATAATTTTTGTCAGACGTAAGTTCTTTTTCCCGTTGAAATTCGAAGTAACCGGATCTTGAGATGATGAAGGCGAAGAATAAGTCAGAATGTTTTTTTCTTCCACCGTAAAAAATGAAGTGAGTTTAGGAAGTTTTTCGGCTATTTCTTTTTGAGCTAGAACTTTTTTTCTTTTTTGTGAACCACTTAAATATGTTCTTTACGACATAATTAAATTAATTATAAAACAATATAGACAAGTTGTTTACAACTAAGACGTCAAACTGGTAAAAACTTCTTTTAAATAAGTTCTATAATTCACATTAAACACTGAGTTGACCTTACACTTATTGACTGCGTTAAACTTTGACATTCATACGGGAAATCCCCTAAATATACACAATGTCAACTATTACTATCTGCACCAGCCAGGGTTGGCAGTTTTTTTTTTTTTTTTTTGTATCCCCAAATACAGTTGAAAAATCGACCAAATACATTTTTTTAGTATTTGTTAATATTTAAGTTTCGGTTAACATTTTTTTTCTATTCCTTTTTGTTTTTGAAATTAACAAAAAAAAAAAAATTAACAAAAAAATTGCTGAAAATCACCAGAAAAATACAAAATATTTAACTTCTTTCTTTCGTGTAATCGAATATATCGGCCTTTCGGGGCCCCCATGATGTTGGGGCTCTGGGCACGGGCCCCGTGTGCCCTTATGGCAAAGACGGAATTGGCCATAATATTTGCAAAACCCAGTGTTTTTTGTTTTTAGTGTACTGTAAAAACACGATATTGTTTGCAAAGCATATGTTTTGCTAGTACCGCCAGCAAATTTTTTGCCAATACTATTTTTTGCCAATACTAACGTATTTCGCCGATAACTCTTTGAATGTTGATTTCCGGGTGTTCAATTGTTTGTGGTTTATCAACGTAGACAAGTGACCTTAACATAACCCCAAAGAAAATAATCCAATGGGGTTAAATCACACGATCTTGGTGGCCAATTAATTGTGCCATTGCGTGAAATTATTTTTTCATCAAAAGTTTCTTTGAGTAAATCAATTGTAGCGCCCGCTGTGTGGAATGTGGCTCCGTCCTATTGGAACCACATATCAGCAAGATTAAACCACGTAATTGAGGTACGAAAAAAATCCGTTCACCATTGACAGTAACATTCTGACAATCATCGTTTTTGAAGACATGGATTATTCAAATATCTTATCCGTATACACAATTTTTAATTTTTACTTATTTAAAATTATATATTCATTTATAACATGACAATTAAAAATTACCAAGAATTCCCGAAGTATTTTTCGGCCTTTCGGGATTGAAAAATGTCGAGAATTCCCGGGAAATCCCGTCCCGGGAATTACCGTAAAAAACTCTATATTTCACACATTTAAATATGATGCAAAAGGCTAATACCGAACTGTATTGCTGCATTGTAAATGTGTTTTAAGTGTGTATTTGTAGAGGTATAGAACTTTGAAATGGAATAAAACAAAGATGAATTTTTTAAACTGACATGAAATTTATAAATTAAATATGACTTCTGGCATATAGCCGCCTAGGCTGGCCGGAAGTAGTTTTATCTGAAGGTCCAATTTTCGATGACTGTTTCCAACATTTGTGGCCGTATATTTGAAATAACGCTGCGAATGTTGTCCTCCAAGTGGTCAATTGTTTCGGGTTTATCGGCGTAGAATCACACGTTTTTGGAGGCCAATTCACGGGCCCGAAACGTGAAACTATTTTGATAAAAAACTTAGCCTTTAAGTTTTTTAAAATGAAACAATTTATTTTAGTTAAATAATAATATTTAAAGTATTAAATATTAACAACAAAAAAATAAATATAATTCTTGTAGTTACCCGATAAAAAACGTTCCGATGTCGGTATATATATTCATATATATAATTCCATATCACATCATATATCAACTGATCCGAAAAATGGCATACATAACCTCATCTCATGATGTCCCATCATTTGATATAATTTGATCTAAAAATGTACCTATCTAATTTGATCAAGTTATATATAATTTGATATAACTTCAAAAACTTCTTTTTAAATTCGTTCTACTATTTTGTTTCATATTCCAAATAACGATGAAAATTTAATTATAAATAAATGGATTGAAACAAAAACCTCCCGCATAAAGTGCATTTCCTAAAAATGCATTTTTTCAAGTTTTTAACATCAAAGTTGTACTAGTTGACCAATAATACTGCACAACATATTTTAAATAACTTTTTACTTATTGTGTTCGTTATTTTGCGAATTCTGATGTCTATATCGCGAAACAACGCTTTAAACGTTTGTGTCCTTTAAGTTGGATATGCATCGTTATTGTCTAATTACGCTAAAAATTTAGCTTAATATTATTTTGTAGTTAATTAAACAGAAAGATAATTATGCGGATACCTTTTTGAAAACCGTTGAAAAAATACAATTGCGTTACTTTATATTTTTCTGGACTAATTTACAGCTTGGGTAGCAAAAATTTGATAATTGCTATCGTTATCCCTAAAATACCGTTAACGAAATAATTAAAATACCATTGTCCGTAAAATACCGTTACCAATATAACTAAAATAGCAATATCCTTAAAATACCGTTAACGAAATAACTAAGAAACCGTTAACGCTAAAATACTGTTACAGAAATAATTTAAAAAGGGGTATCCTTAAAATGCCGTTACCCGAAATCATCTGACAAGATAACAAAAAAAATTGATGCAAATAAATTTCCCCAAATTTTGCATCATAAAACTAGTCAGTCATTAGGGCATAATGGGGGTAATGTCTGACGACATTACCTAAATATCTAACATAACGTTACCCTTTAAATTCAGTTACAGAAATAACTGAAAATAACGTTACCAAAATATCTAAAATACCGTTACCGATAAAATACCTTTAACAAAATAAATAAAATACCGTTATCGCTAAAAAAGAAATCGTTACTGAAATAATTTAAATATTTTTACCCCTAAAATACCGTTACCGAAATAAGTGAAAATAGTGTTACCCTTATCGATACCCGCATCGAATCGGTTACCATCCATGGTATGAAATTAAACACTAACGTCATACAGTAAAAATAACTAGAGATGCGACAAAGCCCCTAAAAAAATTTGTGCAGATTACAAAGTTTGGGTAACTGAGAGAAAACTGGATGAATGGATAGAGAGGATGTTCTCTCAGAGGATTTGCTTTGAAAACAAGCTTTGATTTCAAAGCAAAAGCCGCATTCCCAAAAAGGATTGTCAGATATGCCGATTTCTCGCCAACGCGCAGTTGGTTCGATTATACCTAAAATGGAGATTAATTCAAGGAAGGTGCAATTAACGAGATAATATTTTTTTGTATTAAAAATACCCTAATTAGGCAAAAAAACAAAACTTCTAACGTTTTTTAATGGATTTTTATTTTTTATTTAATTAAAGTAATTTATTTGAATATTCTCTATTTCTTATTCATCACTTGAACTATCATAGTCTTTATCATCATTACAATTACTGTCATCTGTATCATCATCATTATTATCATCATCATCATCATCATTATCATCACCATCATCATTATTATCACTCTCATTGTTGTCATCATCACGATTTTCTTGAGAAATTTTTGGTAATATTAATAGATCTAATTCTGACTTCGATAAAATTTCTTTTTTTTTGTTCATATTGCCCGCTAATGCTCGATATAAATGGGTCTGAACTTAATAGAAATCTATTAAAAATATCTTCATTCGACTTTTCCCAGATGCATTTTAAAGTTTTATTCCTTGCTTCTTGAGCTGGTTCTGATAATTCTCCTATTGGTAAAAGCGCGTGTTGTACTATCTCCGGGCCGTGAATTAAAAATGTATGTAATGTGGAAGGCATGCAAAACCAGGGATATATTGCATTTTTTAATTAGTGTTAGGTCCACTTTTGTTATTTCAGCTGATATTTCAGCATTTAAAAAAAACGTCTATCGGTGTTTCCATCGTTAGAGTTACCAAAGCCCGGCTTTGGCTGGTCAACAATTAAACCTGTTCTTTCACGAAACTCTTTCTGAATTTGTAGTTTTGTTTCAGCAACAATTTTTTTTGTCCTCATCTGATCGTGCTTGCCATTTTTTTAATTGGAATTTTATACGATAAGTGGAGAAGGCACTCAAAAATCGAATCCACCCGTGTAGTATTGATAGCCCAAACTCTAAAGTGTCATTTCTAACTTCCCTAACAATCATGCTGCCAACTGAGTTGAACATCTTACTTGTATCGCCACATACATAACACTTTTGCGTGGAATTCGTACCCGTTATTGCGTTGCACACTTTTCCATCTATCATTACTAAAATCCAGGGACCGTAACGGTTATAAGTGATATCAAAAAAGTTCCTTTATAACAGTTATTTTGTGGTTTAAAAAGAAAAAAAAACATAAAAAAAAGTTATTTTTCAACGTAAAAATAAAAAGATCGGATAAAACTCTTAAGAAGAGAGTTTTATTTCGCCTTCATTAAATCAAACTCTTTTGAGGAGTTTTATTTTTTCCGTATAAAATAAAACTCATTTGAGGAGTTTTATTTTAAAACTCATTTGAGGAGTTTTATTTTTTCCGTCAGAGAATAAAACTCATTTTATGTAAATTAACACTCAAAGTTTTTAATTTGTTATTGTTTGATTCCTATTATTAAATGGTTGTGGTTTTATTTCTTATATATGTCGAAGTGGAACAATAAAGCGAAGGAAGTGGTAATGAGGATGAAAAAAAAGCTTTCTATGAAATAGACAATTTTTCTCTAAGGCCCATATCGATTGATAAACCTGTTTTTGATTACACTATCCGTACTTGAATACATTGGCAAAAACAATACAGTGTGTACCTGCAACCAAGGTAAGCGTGGAAAGAGCATTATCTGCTCTTAAATTGACATTGAGCGACCTGTGTTCAAACCTTTCCGCAGAAAAAGTTATGTTCGCTAAATTAAATAAATAAATTACTAAACACATTATAGCAAAACAAAGTCAATAAAAAAGAAGAAAATAATCAACATGAGTTTTATTTTAGACGGAAAAATAAAACTCCATAAATGAGTTTCAAAATAAAACTCCTCAAATGAGTTTTATTTTCTGACGTGAAAAACAAAACTCCTCAAAAGAGTTTTATTTCAGACGGAAATAATAAAACTCCTCAAAAGAGTTTTATTTAATGAAGGCGAAATAAAACTTTCTTCTTAAGAGTTTCATCCGATCTTTTATTTTTTCGTTGAAAAATAACTCTTAACTGTGGAGTTGAGATCAATACGAATCATTTGGTATATAATAGTATATGTCTCCGTTGACTCTAACATAGAGAGTTTTTGAATTAAAGTTTTCGGGATAACTGTTATTTTCGGTCTCTGCTAAAAACAAATCGTGATGAACCTTTAAGGAATTTTCTCCAACTAAAACTAACGTTTCTTCAAGATTTTTTTTTTTCATTCTCGACCCTAATTTTTTCTAAATTAGATACACTTGTTGTTTCTTTGGTGTATTCTATCTTTAAAGGCCTACAAATCTTGTTGACGATGGACGAGGATTTTTCCAAACTACTTCATTTCCACAAACAAGTTTAACTGGTACGATGGATGTTATAAACACTGAAGAGTTGCTTGCATTAGAACTATAAAAAGCCTGTTTATACGAACTATGTCCGGAGCTTTCATCAAAACCCCACTTTGAAAACAAGGTTAAGTTTGATAATTTTTTTTTCTGTTAAAATATCATAACATTTTGACAGCATAACTAGTCTTTCAACCGTGTGATTTAAAAGTCCTTGAAGACCAACTTGTGCTGTAGTTTCACAAAATTTAACTTGATCTCGTTTGGGATAACACCTTTGTTTTGCTTGTTGAACTTTAGTATACATTTACATTTGCAAATATTTAATTTTAAATTAAAAAAAAAATAAGCACTGCTTTTTATCAAATTTAAATTTTTTCACTTTTTAAGAAAACAGCAATAATTAGCTAACTTTGATAGCTCACTACGGATGAAGTAAACAACTTAGATGGTTCAAATTTTTAATAGTGATGTAGAATTTTATCTAGTTTTATTTAATACCAATCATTATGGCAAAAACTTAATTCTAAATTTTCAATTAAGCTCCACTTTGGACCCATTTTAACCCAGTGTGCAACGTTGCGATTTAATACATAAAAAATATTTTCAAAAAACTAGAAATATATCAATAAAATATGATTTTTCGCATAAATTATGAAAAACTTGTAACATTTTATCAGAATATAAATTTATATTGCTAAATGTTTGCATATTTTTTCGAAATATATTGTAAAGTTGATATTTTACCAGTTTTTGGTAACGATTTTTTATGTGCAACTAATTTGGCGATTTTTGAAACTTTTTTTTGGTGTATAAAATCAAAGAGTTTATAGATTTCCTGCAAATTCGTTCTAACGAAATTTGTATGGGCACTCGGGTCTGTTAAATTCCTGCAAGAAAGTGAAGGAAATTAAAAAATAAAATAAACAATATATTTCTTATTATTCATAAATAAATCGGAACAAAAATCAACTTTAATAATTAAATTATTGATAAATAATTATCTTTTTTTTTTTGTTTAAACTTTAGTTTTTTTTTGTAAATACGATTATATTAACATTTTTTTGATACTTCCTTTATCGTCTTTCATTTAACGTTGAATTATGGTAGATTATCTCATCTTCTTAAGAGATTTTTAAACCCTCCATCCCATAGTGCAGGAGGGTATATATCACTTTGTCAAATGTTTGTAATTCATTTAAAAAAAATCTGGGACCCCATAAACTATATATATTCTTGATCAGCATGAATAGAGAAGTCGATATAGCCATGTCCGTCTGTGCGTCTGTCCGTCTGTCTGTGTTAATACAAAATACTCCGCCAATACAGAAGAGGTGTTGCTCATTTTCAGTCAAATTGTTTGCTGATATCATGAGCAGTTGCCTAGTGAAAATGATCAAAATCGGTTAACGCGTTCAAAAGTTATAAGTGAAAATGTGGGAATATTCTAAATATTCTATTTATTTCATCATACATACATACATTCAATGCTTATACACAAGAATATACGCAATCAGGGATGGCAGTCAATATCGCTAAATTACTGTCTCCGATTCATAGCCCTTCCAACTGACTATCGTTATCCCAAAAATACCGTTACCGAAATAATTGAAAAACCGTTATCCGTAAAATACTGTTACCGATATAATTAAAATATCAATATCTTAAAATACCGTTAACGAAATAATTGAAATACCGTTATCCGTAAAATACCGTTACCGATATAATTAAAATATCAATATCTTAAAATACCGTTAACGAAATAATTGAAATACCGTTATCCGTAACATACCGTTATCGATATAATTAAAATATAAATACCATAAAAATACCGTTACCGAAATAACCTACCAATATCTGAAAAAAAAACTTCTTTAAATATATATATTTTCCAAAAGTATGATCATAAACTAGAAAATCATTAAAACTCGGGCATAATTGGGCTAAAAATTGTGGTGTGCCGTTACCAAAATAACTGAAAAATCTTTTCCCTAAAATAAAGTTACCGAAATAACTAAAATGTAACGTTATTTTATATCTAAAATACTGTTAACGAAATAATAAAACACCGTTAGCACTAAAAGCCCTCAACCGAAATAACTGAAATCTAGTTACCTCTAAAATACCGTTACCGAAATAAAAGAAAATAGCGTTAATCAACCAATAACCACATAGAATCGGTTACCATTAAAAGTTTTACATTTAAAGTTTTTATTAATATTATTAAAATATAATATTCCTAGTATGTTAAGATCAAATCGGTATGTTTTTCGCTAAAATTAAAGTGTTTTTGTATTTTATACAATTCATTTTCGTTACATTGCTAAGAGCCTATTTTGTGGCTTTTTTATACTAAAATCACGGGTTTTGTTTTATAGAAAAATAATTATTTCAGTGCTACATTATATGTAAATATTTCATGTACGGATAATATTATTTTCTACAAATACTGATTACTTTGAGACATCGATTTGTGCTTTTCCCCTATTTTAAGTGTTATAAGCAAACTGCATTAAATTATTGCAATAAGCTGAGTTTCTTTTTGTCTACATAACCCTCGTTAATCGAGTGTTAGATTATTTTCTACTAAAATCGTTTCATTAGAAAACAAAAGTTTTTTCCTAAGAATATTTTTTTCTATTATTTTTTTTTTTTATAAACTTCCCTTCACAATTTAAAAGGTGGAGCCAGTTATTCTTCAATTTTTTTTCCCAATTTGACGTTTCCATCAATTGCAATTGGATTCTTAAAAGAATATTAATTGCATTTTTAACTCTCAATTCAAATATATATTTAATATCATAGAAATTAAACATAGCGATTTCAGCGTCTGAATATCGACGATTTTTCTATAGCAAAGACACAAACCATATGTATTGAATTGTGTAAATCTTTATCTGTATTTATAAACAGTGCAGTTCGCTTTTAACGATAATTGATACAACATTTTTTTCTTCACCCCAAATACTTTAATTAATCATATTTTATTTTTACTTATAAAAACAACATTGTTATTGTTATTTTTACAAAGAATATAGATATACATATATATATATATTGTTTGCACTTTCACTGGTTAATTCAAACAATGAGATGGAGGGTATCCAAAAATTCGGCCCAGCCGAATTTAATCTTTTTTATACCAAATTCGGCACATCGGACTTTAATGCTTCCACTTGTTTTTTGGTAAAAACTGCAGACTTCAAAAATCTGCGAATATAGTACAACATTTTGCTAATCTGCTTTACCATTTTTTTGGGTTTAGAATTGTTTATGTTATAAATTTGTGCTATTTTGTTAAATTTCAAAAACAATTGTGGACTACATAGAATTATAGATGAAGCATAGAAAATTTAAATGCTCATCAAGTGCTTTTTAGAAGTTTTGGAACAAAAACTTTTATGATAACAAGCAAGTTGTTAGGAAAATTTTCAAAAAAACAAAACTAATTTTTTTTTGACAGACTACATTTGTATAATAAGATTTCTTAAAATGTCACTTTTACATAGCGTCGTCATTGGAAATGACGCATTTCCCCATTTAAGACACCTTGTGATATGTCCCAGGGCAAAGACAAAAGGACATGTCACGAAACTAACCTTAGAGGATGTGAGGGTGAACCTGTCATATATTTTTATGACTTGTCACAGCTATTCTTTTAGATTTTGGATTTTTTTTTAAATTTTCGGCGATTTTTTCCACATTTGGCCTTTTTTTAATTTTGGCAATTTTTTTCAATTTTGGCAAATGTGAAAATTTATTTTTTTAATTTTGGTGATTTTTAAACTTCCCGATCAAAAAATATTATCTCAAAATTGGATTCAAAAATAACTAATTTAAATGGCATACAAAAATAACTAATTTAAGATCCTGATGGATCCCAATATATCCTGTAGAATGAATTTAGATCCATGTGACCTAATAAGATCCAAAAAGATAAGTAATTTTTCGTGGATAGAATGAGATATGTTGAGATTAAATTATTTTTAATAAAAATATGAAAAAAATTTAAAGAAAAATAATTTGGGCATCTGCGCATATATAAGTATATATGAAGTTATATATTACAATATATAATTATATCTTATACGCATGGGAAATATTAAAGATGTTGGACCATATATAATCATATCTCAAATTAAGTTGTTAATCTTAATCTCATATAATTATATATTGAATTGCATTATTCATATGGCACTATATAAAAGCATATCTTATATAATGAAAAAAGTTCAGATATAATCATATATATATCATCTGAATAATAAGTCTACCTAATATGATAAAATAAAATAATATAAATTGATACAATATTATATAATAAATTTTTAATTAAAAAAAGTTAACAATAATTGAAAATGTTTTAGAGATCAGTACTTTTTATTTTAGTCCAATTAAGTTCTACTTGTAATTCATTTATAAAACATATAAATGTTAATTTTAAAAAATAATGTTAAATCTAAAAATGTATAATTTTTATGAACCTAAAGTTGAAACATATAATTAATTTAAAATTCTGGGTAAAACAACATTTACCGAGGAAGAAAATCAATTTTTTTGTTTGCTAAATTTTCTAGTAAAAGACTTACAGAGTTTTTTCAAGTGTAGAAATAAACAGCGAACTTTACACGTCCTTGTTATAAAAATAATTTAAACTAATACCTATACGGTCGGTATCGTCGGTATTGGATCAATACTACATTTTTTTATGAAGGATAAATCTACCTATATCGTACTTCAGAATTTCAGTTTGTTCAAAACAACTATTTTGTTAACCACAAAACAAGATCAGTGGTAGAAAGTATAATAGTTGCTTAGTTCCACTATAGGCAATATATAGTGGAACTAACCAACTATTTAATTTTTAAAATTGAAAATTTAGAATCCATTACGCATGTTCTTAGGGTTGAGTGTTTCATTTGTTTAAACAAGCCGTTTCCAAAGCTCTCTTCTAAAAACTTGAACTCGCTTTAAAGAGTTTCGAAATAAAAGTGTTAACAATGGTACTTTTAATTAATTACTTTTCATGCTTTTAAGCAATTTTAAATAAATTATAAAATTAATTTGTGTTGTTTAATGTATTCTCTGCATAAGTTTTGTGTAATTGACACATATTTTGTTTGTATCTACTAAAAAATATGCATTAAAAAACCTCAAAAAAAACTGTTTCTCTTAAAACCAGTTGGCATATAAAATTTAGCAGATGTTGAGTATCTTTGTTCTTCTTGAGTCTATATGTTCGTTGGCTTAAAATCATGGTTGGCAAACACTTCCTTTTCATTATAAGGCTTGTTGTCAGCCACGCCTATCTTAATACCGATATGAAAATTTTTAAACTACGATTATAATTGCGGAATGTGTCTTCTAATATCAAAGGGTTTTAATGTTTTACTTTTAAAATTAAAACCAAAAGTTTATTTTTCGATCTTGAAATGAAACATGTAAGGACCTGTCAGTAGATAAAGTCGGCATTAAATTACACAGGCCTACAAAAAAAAATTTTTTGTTTGGTGCCGCTAATTCTATGTTATAATTTGGTTAATTAGTCCGCAAGACGTCATGGTTAGCTGTCAAAATCGCGAAGCTACGTTCAGGTTTTGTATCGATCGGTCATAACCTAAAAAATGTATTTTATTATACTTAATGTCATTATAGTCAATTAATTTCTTTGATTAAATGATAATATCGATATGCCGTCGTCGAGAAGGTGTTGTGTAAATAATCCAAATACATTTTGTTATATTTGTGGTGAATATGTAGTAAAAAAGTTTAGAAAACCTATAACAGATGCAGTGGAGAAGACATACGTTGATTACTTTAATATATGCTCGAAACTACACGTAGCATTAAAAAAGTAAGTATCAATTTTTATCAGGGTACCGAACGTACTTGAAATCTGTTTTATTTTTAGCGGCACCAAAATCATTGTAGGCCTGTGTTATCGAATGAAAACATTTTTAAAAACAAATGATCTTGAACTTGAATAATCTTGCTCACATCATAATCAAAGGGTTGTGTATTTCAAAATTTTACATATTAATTTTGTTATATCTACGAAATACCGTTATAAATCGGTTGTTTCGTCATTTTAGCATTATTTTAACTTTAGTTGATGTAATTGTGGTAGGTATTGAAGTTCATTGTTGGTAAGGTATTCAATACCAACCCTGCTTAAAATCTAATAATTATAATGTTGTTTTTATTGTACTTTAATAAAAAAAATATTAATAATCATTACAAAACAAAAAAACGTAGTTTTTATTTTTTCTGCATTAAGTTTTGAAACCATTTATATTCCAGATTTGTTTCATTAAATTTTGTTATATATAATGGTACGTGTTGCCATATATAATTATACATTAAAGTGATAGAATTATTTTTGATTAATTGTACATATCACATACATACATATTATCATATATGGTAGAATATATGGTCATATATAGATCTATATCTATTTAATTTGATCAGATATACAAAATATGCTAATAAAGGGTGTCCCAAGAAGAGCGCAATTTTTAAATTTTAAATAAAACACAGATATTTAAAAAAAAATCGTGAAACTTTATTATATCGTAAAGTAGACAGAATGAGGTTATGTATGGAACAATATATCGTGCAGATGGCCGCCGCGGCTTTGCTGGCATGCACGCGATCTTTTAATGAAATTTTCAATGACCGTTTTGCATGAATGCTGCGGTATTTCATTAATGCAGCGTCCAATTTCCTCTTTTAAGGCTTGAGTCGTCGTCGGCTTATTCGCGTAAACCATCGACTTCAAAAACCCCAAAGAAAAAAATCTAATGGTGTTAAATCGCAAGATCTAGGCGGCCAATTCTGATCTCCAAAACGCGAAATAACACGACCGGGAAATGAGTGATGCAGCAATTGAATTGTTTCTCTGGCTGTATGACATGTGGCGCCGTCTTGTTGGAACCACAAGCCCTCCACATTCATTTCTTCAATTCTAGGCAAGAAAAAACTGGTTATCATTTCACGATACCGAACACCATTGACTGTTTGCGCTTGACCTGCCTCATTTTCATAAAAAAAAGGTCCAATGATTCCTCCAGCCCAAAAACCACACCACACAGTGACACGTTGAGGATGCATTTGCTTCTCGTGAATCACTCGAGGATTTTCCTCACCCCAAATGCGACAATTCTGCCTATTGACGAAGCCATCAAGATGAAAATGGGCCTCGTCACTGAAGATGATTTTATCGGCAAAATCAGCATTTTCATGTTGTCTCTCCAATACCCAATTACTCCATTCCATCCATACTCCATTCGTGTAGCGCTCCATTTTTACTAACCTCGTACCTTCTACTAGCAAACAATGACAATTGTTCAAATGTCAAACAATGACACTTCGAATGTTGCCAGATTTAAAAATTGCGTTCTTCTTGGGACACCCTTTATATAGCATACGATAAAATAATATATAACGCCAAATAAAAAAATTAGCATGAACTTAGAATACGATATGAGCATATATCGTAATATATATTGCCACACATATAAGCATATAAATTAAACAATTTTATATTTGTGTGTTATAGCTGAACTGTGAAGTTCAGGAGCCATTTATTAACTAACTTGTTATAATGTAGCTCACAAACCAAAAACTTACAAGACTACCAAAATAAAAGTAAACAATAAAATAAACAGACAAACATGTGAAAATTGGAGAATACAAATTCCCAGACATTTGCTGATATGACACTTAATATTAAAATAAAATTATTATCAAAACAACTGAAATCAAATAGCAAGGAATGGAAACTGCTATCGTAAGCACGCTCCTACACTCAAAAAAAAGAGTTGGTAGAAAAGTTAGTAAAACGTCTTGTAAATCAGGTATACAATTTTTCAGCTAAATTTTTGCTAAAATTATGTTTTCAGCTAAAATTTTAGTTATACTTATTCAGCATTTAACTGTTTTGAACTAATGCTTTACTAATATTTTACTAATGTTTTACTAATTTATTTTGCTAAAAAAAATTGTGCTGATAAGCATATTAATAGTGTGGACGACCACCAGATTGAAAGATATACGCAGAATGAATTAGATGTAGCGGCATGTCAAGATTTAGTAGTGACGAGAAAAATGTTACCATAAAGTACAACTCTTGTAAGACATATAATGAAATCAACCATGGACGATTTTTGTATCTGTTTTTCATCCATTAAACAAAATTGCTTTTTAAAACAACTTAAATTTTGTGTTGTCACCGTCTTGTGAAAGTAATTGTCTATTAATTCAATAAAAGACAAAATAAAATATTTAAATTAATAAAGATACAATGTTCAAAACTAAGTGTTTATTGAGATTAATAATCCAGTCTGGTAAAATTGCACACAAACATACAGTCAGGCAGACTATAGCGAAAGATAAAAACACACATCTTAGGTATATTTTTTTGGTCCTTTTTCTTATTGCAAAAAGGGTTGTATATTTTGTTATTTTTTTTCGTTTCTATAATTATCTGCCGCATTTGCGTTCCTTTAAAATATGTTTTATGATTTTCAGCAAATAAATTATCTAACGTATTATTTTTCTACAAATTTTTTGAGTTTTTTTCAGTCTCCTAATATGCAGCAAAAATTTTATTATTTTTTAGCAATGGTTTTTTAATTTCTAATCCACTAAGTTTTAGCAAAACTTTTGCTGAATCTACTGATTTTTTGCTAAAAGTGAGCTCGCTGATTTTCAGCAAACGATTTTGCTGATATTAGCAATTTTTTTTGCAAGCACCTTCCTGACTAAAATTTTGCTGTCTCAGCAAAATTTTTTTCTGACTTTACTAACTTTTTTTTTGAGTGTATGCCTTTGCTATATTACATTGTTTAAAATATTAATATGGGGCATTCAGCACCCGGTGATAACTCCTCCCTCACTCAAGTGAAGGCCGTCCTCGGTCTTCTTTATTATCTCATCTACTGCGGTCTTCAAATTAAATTGCTAGCGTCTTTTGCACTAGCGTCTCTTAAGTAAGATCGTACCATAAAATACCACAAAGCTTGTGAAAGCAATGCAACCTGAATATATTGGCCACGTCTTTGTCCGGTTTTTTAAGTTCACTAATGTGGTTGAGGTTTTCCAGGCGCATTTCGTGTAGAAAAGGCAGACTCAGAACATTAGTATGTCCGCTGACATTTATTAAAGGAAACGTCAGGGTTCCTGGGGTTCTTTTAGGGGTTTTATATTTGTTCACATATTGAGAGTTGTTTATGTTCACATAATCGTCAAAAATTATTAAATAGGTGCCACTAAGTAGCGTGTCTCTTGTTCAGGTTCCCTTACCCTGACTACTGCTTCATTAATGATAATAACCGCTCGTCAACCATTAAAATCTGATCTGGTTTATAAAATTTTGTTTGACAATGAGCCATTTGGCCGGAAATTAGCTCCTGTGCGCAAGTTACGTTTTTTCGGACATTACAAAATACTGAGGTTACAATAGTTTTACATTTGTGGATAGTATACGAACTCTTTTGACATTCCGCGACCACATTCGTATCGCCGAGATCTATTACCTTACCAGAGTGAGAGCAGGAAAAATACTTATTTTATTTCATGATAATTCTGGGTTTGGAAGCTTAATTATAAATAACAATAATTCATTATTTTGATATACTTTTATATCTGATACTTGCATTAGTTCAGAAATGCTTATGTTAGTAAAATGCTCAGCACCGTTAAAATCTTCTTTATCTAGAATAACGGTATTAACAGCATTCATCTTTGCCAGGGATATGGACAATAATAAATTTTGTGCCTCAATAATTATCATTCTGTTTCTGGATAATAAAATTTCGAAAAGATTTCCTGTGTCTATTTGTCCCTTTCTGTTTGACAATATAGAGTTCACGGCGTCAGTTAGTTTTGATATCTGAATCTGAATAATCGTATTTATCTCAATCTGTTTGTTATTGGACTGAATTAACTGATCCTGATTCAGTTTAATTTTCTCAAAATCTGGGGCTCCGGCTATGACTTTTCATGCGGTACCTAAAATGTTTAAACTCCTCGCGTGTCTGTGGTGCACATTTAAGGTCGAAATAAGTGTGTCCATGTGTTTAATATCAGCGTATATCTTTTTTACCGTGACTCAGGAAACTGATCTAGAAGAGTTCTTGTCTCATCAACCGCCATCTTGTACATCGTAAGATTTGACTAGTGACTGATGTACCCGTATTCTTCCCAAATGATCGCATCCCCCGTCCAGAATTGGAATGTAGTCCGAATGAGAGTAATCGATAATTCTTGTTAACATCGTTACCAGAGCGGTAAGGAATATAAATAAGGAACTAAAAATAAATTTTTTTGAAGGGACCATTAGAGGTTTTTTCTTATATTGTCCTTATGGACCACCCTCTCTTTTATAAGAACGGTGGTACCGTTGTCTGCTTTAATAGTAGTCTCCTCGTACAGAGGGCTTAGTTTGTTGCCTAATCTTCTATTCACCTTTACGAACACTTTTTCCCCGATTTGGTATATTTTGTTTTGTCGGGTTCTATTATGAAATGATCTGAGCATTTAAAATTCTCTGCTGTATGTCAGTTTTCAGTTCCGGAGGGGCCGAATCAATTATATAGATTGGTTTCCTATTGGTTACCGAATGTATTGTCCTATTGTATTCAATTATTTCTTGCAAAATAAGGGCTACTGTATCCTCTATGTTTCTTTCTATCTTGAGGCATCTAGAGAGCTCTCCTAATGTGCTGTGAAAACGTTCCACCTGTCCATTTGAGGTGCTGTGCAACAGAGTTGCATTGGCTATTTTCACGTTAAAATTATTCATAAGTATTGATTTTATAGTTTCAGAGTTTATGGATTTTTCATTGTCGCAGTAAATAATTTTTGTCTGCTGAAAGATATTCATTAGCTGAAGTATTGGTCGTTTTACGTCTACGATAGTTCGCGATTGAATAGGTTGCACTACTGCGAATTTTGAAAATTTGTCAACGCAAGTGAGAAAATACTTGCGATCCGTAGAAAATATATCAATACTTAGTATTTCACCTGCATATGATGGAATTGTGGTTCCACAGATTATATGTTGTTTTGGGTGTCTTTCGTACTTTGCCCTAGAACAGATTTTACAATTCATTGCCACTTCATTTGCTATTTTCGTAATTTTGGGAAAATAATGATCAAGCAATATTTGCATAACATTTTCTTGTGCAGCCCTTTGGGCGCGATTATGCTCGACTACAACTATTTCCCTTTGCTCGTTTTGATTAAATATGTCTGTGATGTAATTTCTCGTGTGGTAAAATTTTGTTGTAGGGTAGGTTTGCACTAAATTGTGTTGAACATATGCTAATATGGGTAAGTCACAATGTATAGATGATGTTAGCATTATGCTCGTCTATAAAAGCTTTCCTTCTTTTAATTTTGGCATTCGGGTTTCGTTCTGAAACCGCGAATGTTAAAGGTTGATGATCGGTGAAGATATTTAAAGTTCTTACACCACATAAATAATTGCTGAGGCTTTTTAAGGCCCAAACTATGGCCAATAATTCCCTCTCATTTGTTGCAAAGTGCATCTCGTTGTCCTTAAGAGTTCGAGATATCATCGTAATCGGTTTCCCATTTTGGGAAAGAACTGCACCAAAATGGGAAAAATGAGCATTACATCCTCAGATGCTAAAATTTCCTTAAACTTTTCGAACGATTGTAACTGCTGGTCTTGCAGAAAAATCTTTATATTTTTTGATTGGGTTGCGCTTACTTTGCCATATTCCCCCTTAATATATTAGTTGAAGGCTTTGCTATACCAGCGAAGTCCTTTATGAAACACCTCTAGTAGCTTGCTAGGCCAATAAATGATCGTATTCCAAAAAGTGTTGTGGGTGTAGGGTAATTTTTATTGCATCCACCTTGCTTGGAGAAGTTTGTATGACCCCCCCCCCACAAATCAAAAGTATTCCACGCTGGTCTTAAAAAATTTTGTTTTTTCTATAGAGATTCTCATGTTCGCTTCGTACAACCTTCGAAGCACCCAATCAATATGCTTAACATGATCTTCTGTTGTTTCGAAAAAATTATCACGTCATCTACGTAGACGTGACAGGGTTTCCCGATTTCTTCCCTTAGAACATCATAAATTGCCCTTTGAAATATACTAGGCGCGTTCTTAAGGCCAAATGGAAGTCGACAAAATTCATACTTTCCATTATTTACAGAGAATGCCGTTTTTTCTCTGTCCCTTTCCGCGAGTTCAATTTGGTGAAAACCGGATTTCAGATCCAATGTAGTGAAATACTGAGCTTCTTCCATGTTTGATAGTATCGCCATCACGTTAGGAATGGGATATTTATCATCAACCGTTTTCTGATTGAACTTCCGAAAGTCTATTACTAGACGTTTCTTTCTATTACCCATTTCATCAATACCCCCTTTTACCCACAACCCAAACTGGGTTATTGTAAGGTGACCTTGAAGGCCTGATTATACCATGAGTTAAATACAATTTTATTTCATCGTTTAAAAAATCCGCTACGCCCATTTTATATGGGTATAGTTTTGAGTATATGGGATCATTGTCCTCCGTTCGAATCGTAGCAACAATGTTTGTATTATAAGGCACACGACTCGTTAGGGTCAGCGAATGCCTTCTTTCGTATTTCAATCATTTTCTGAAAACTATTTCTCACCGCAGAAGGGATGTTTGCATAGTCAATTCTCATAAAATTCACATCATTGCAGATAAAAAATTTGAGTCCTTCTTTTCCGGAAGTGAAACAAATTTCTGCATTTATTAAATCTATATTTGCTCTGACCCCCTTTAAAAGGTCGAGGCCTACTATTCCATTGAAAGTTGATAGAGTATGTAATATGAAATATGTGGAATTTATTCCGAACAAATTTATATAACATTTTTCCGTGACATTAGTACTGCCATGGATTGAGTGTATTGTAAAAGGAGAGCTCACAGGCATTATATTTTTTAAACCCCGTAGCGGTTTGATATAATTTTTCGAGGCTCCCGTATCGATAAGAAGCCTTATAGTTCTACCAGCTACAGTTCGCTCTATAAACGGCAGCTAAGACCCACCTCTAAAAGATGAACGAGATCTGAATCAGCGTATTCATCATCGAGTTCTTGTACTGCTGTTTTGGCAGCCTCGGAATAAAAACATGCTCCCTCGCTCTCATGTGCAATGTGATTAATTCTTTGTAACTTAGGACCAGTAACCCTATCGGAACCTGCTTGACTTTTTGTATGCTGACCCTCGGTGTTGGAAACATAACTTTGTGATTGATTGTGTTCATTCACAGAACGAAAACTCGTTTTCTGCTTGAGGCGAGAAACGGAAGGGTCAATATCCATAGGCTCAGGTGGATTTTGTTTTTTGCTATGCTTATTTTCATTTCTATTATTTTTACTAAAATATGGGTTTTTCCTGATCACCATTTTTATACTGTTTAACGTTTTGATTTGTATTTCTATTTTTCTCCTTCCTATTGTCAAACGTTTTTGCAAACATATATCGCTCGTGATTGAACTCGACCTCTTGTGCCAAAACCAGAGCATTTTGCATGCTAGTTGGCCGGGTAGAGAAAAGGATATCACATAAATGTTTTTTAAGCCCTGAAATAAAGAGACGGAATGCGTCATTTCTATACTTCTCATTCATTACTAATGCCATTGCATTCTCCTGACTCATTATTGTTTTATTTGTAAGGAGCATAAGTTTTCGTTCTACGGTATTAAAGAACTCCAAAACTGTCTGATTTTCCTGTCTAAGAGTACTGAGCTCTTGTTCGATTAAATGTACAGGACGTTTGTCCGCATAAGTTATGTCCAATCTGGCAATTATTGCATCAAAGTTTAGAACAGTATTATATGACGACAGCTCAGCGTCAGCTTTACCCTTAATTTTGTTCCTAATAATAGCGATTGCCTGGTAATGTTGGTAACTACCATCGTATTTCTTAAATATCTTATACGCCGTATGTGCTGCCTATCTCCAGGATACGTAGTTCTGTATCGTCCCGTCAAATTCGGGAAACGATTTAACAACATCCAGCGGTATGTTGCAAGCTATGTTCCCTTGAATTTCTACCTCCTTATAACGTTCTATTTCAATATTGTCCGTTGACAAGCTTGAAACCTTTTGAGAAAGTTCCTCGAATTTTCTGTCGAACTTTTTTTAAATTTAATAGAAAAATTTTGGAAACAGAAAAATTTACTTAGCACACATGCGAAAATTATTCATAGACAGAGAAACAAAAACCTGGCAAAAAAAAATATTTTCGATAATTTTACATGATCATTTTACAAACCTTATTTTCGTCATTTTGGGCGAATTATAGATTTCATACAATCAACGCGAGAATTTAGATTTTGCTCTTATTGATTTATATTTAAAAAAAAATTGTAACTTATATAATTCTAATTTTATACTGTTGTTCCTGCGCTGCTGTTGGGTTGTTGTTGCTGCTGCTTTCTTTGATGATGGGTATAGTTGAATTTTCAAATATTCTTTATTGCTACTATTGCAGTCGGGTTGTTGCTTATCGCTGCCCAGGCAATTTCGATACCTGGAACCACAATTTTCTGCTTTAACGATTTTTTTTTAAATTTAACCGTCTTAGTTTTCCACAATTTTAAACTATTTTTTATTTTAAATTGTTTTAGAGTTTTGAGTAAAAAACAAAAAAAAAAATTTTAAGTGTTTTTCTTTTTGCTTTAACGATTCTTTCAAATTTAACCTTTCAGGGTTTTTATGCTTCTCAACCGTTTTTGTTTTGAGTAAAACAATTTTTTAGAGTGTGTTTTATTCTCTAAAGATTTTTATAAATTTAACCTTTTTTAGGTTTTTTAGTGTTTCACAACTGTTTTTTTTGCTTTGAGTAAAACAATTTTTTTATAGTGTTTTTTCTAATGATTTTGTTAAATTTAACCTCTTAGGTTTTTTATGTTTCACAATTTATTTTTTAGAGTGTTTTTTCTCTAAAGATTTTTATAAATTTAATCTTTTTTAGGTTTTTTATGTTTCAAAACAGTTTTTATGTTTTGAGTAAAACTATTTTTTTATAGTTTTTTTTTCTAACGATTTTCGTTAAATTTAACTTTTTAGGTTTTTTTTTATGTTTCACAACTGTTTTTTTATTTTAACTTTTTTACGGATTTCTAATAAAATTTGTGTGTTATAGCTGAACTGTGAAGTTCAGGAGCCATTTATTAACTAAAGGGTGAATTAGCCAAGCGTAAACGTAAACGTATCTCGGTGTACGAAATTTAATAAGTAAAATAAGAATAGAAGATATTTTGTGTATCTTGTTGTTTCATTCATATTCATTAAACATATAGATTGTTACTGCTTTCAAAACGTGTTCTGATGATGGGAACCTAGGAAATTCCCGAAATAGATCTATCAACACATTCCTGAAAGGGTCAAATAATAAATTTGAAAACAAAAAAACTCTATAGATTATTTGTTAGGACAATATCCTAACAAAGAAATATAGAGTATGGCCTCGAACTTGAATAATTTTCATTTTCATTGCACAATTAAAGGTCGAAAAAAACATAATTTTTATTTGTTAATAAAAATTATATCAAACTTGTATCAAAAAACTCATGTATAAGCACATCCAATCATACATAAAAAAATACTATTCTAAATTGTATATATGTATTAGGTTGATAAATTTGATTAAATTTTTATAAAATTAGATATAACCCAATACATAATTATATATAATACAATCATTAAAAGCGTCTTCTGTAATTTTAGACATACTTATATATAATCCAAAACTGAAAAAATTTCCTAAGTTAGTTTCTAGTTACATATTATTTAAAAATCGCAAAATATTGTACGGAAATAGTTTACAATATTAACATTACAAATAAAAAATCCAGCAAAATTTTTTTAAAACAGATTACCTATATATCTTTTTTAGAACAGATTCCTGGGAGTCAAATTGTAAGGTTTCACTGTCCCAGAACCAGTTCTATAACTGGTTCTAAAGCAACTGCTTCTGGTTTGGAGGTAAAGAACCTATTGCAAATAGGTTAAACTCCATATAAAAAGAATCGGTTGTAAAACAGAAATTATAATTATAATTATAATATTATAATACAGTATAAGTTGTTCTGTAACCCGTTATTTTGATTTATCTGGGCCATTTTAATATTGACAAACATTTTTTTTTAATTAAATTAAGATTAACAATTTATAATATATTTTAATTTATATATATTTGGATTATTATGTACATATCTAATTGTATCAAATATAATATAATAAAATGTAATTATATCGGGACAAAACTCGGATAGAATTAGATAAGTTTTTCATTAAATTGTATCTATTTAAATATAATTAGATCCAAAGTGATACAATTTAATAGAACCATTTTTCGGATCAAATTATATTCTCTTATTATTGCGGAAAATATCTCATCATATACAATTGCAAATAAACTTTTTTACTCGGGTTATAAAGGTTAATATTTAACAATATATGTATATAAGAAATATATAAGGCTATGCATGACACCATATTCCATCATATATTATAATATATTTTAAGATGAAAAAAATAAGACCATACATAATTCTTATTACTCGGGTTTGGAATTTTTTTAATTTTGGTAATGTTTTCGTTTTTATAGATTTTTTTTTAAATGTTGGCGATTTTTTTTTTCTTAATTTGGCGATTTTTTAAATTTTGGTGAGTTTTTTAAATTTTTTCCTACTTAAACTCTTTCACGTTCACTAGCACTTGTAGGTTTCACTCACTCGTGAAGCAAAATTCTGCTAACGTGCCTATCTTTAGTTTGAAACGAGTAAATTCGTACCAATGGGGTTATTGTACCTACTTAAAGCAGTTTAGTGATATGTCCTCGATTGGCCATTTTTGTAATATATTTGCCACTGCTTAATCCACAGCAATGGTAAATTGCACTAGTCCTGGGATAAGTCCTGTTTTAACCAGTCACGGACAGTGTTTGATTTAAAAAATGTTTGGATTGTGCATGGTATTGCCATATGATATTGGTGCTTTCTACAAAAGCCAGGAGCATTACAAAAATTAAATTTAAGAGTCACGTGTACACTGAGTTGCAAAACTATAATTACCGGAGAGTAAAAAGTTTCTATATAATAATATAAAACTTGATATCATTGTATATGCTCATATGTGTGCAATATATTACGATATATGTTAATATCTTATACTTAGTTTATGCAAATTGATATGGCGTAATATATCATCATATAGCACTGTAACTTATTTGCATATATTGTATATCTGTATATATATAACCATTTCTTGTATATCTGCTCATATGAATTAGATAAAGATCTATATTTGACCATATATTCTACAATATGTGATCATATGTAAGTGTATATGGAACAATTAACCAAAAATAATTCTATCACTTAAAGTATGATTATATAATGCAACACATATCATTATATATAACAAAAATTAATGAAACAAATTTATCGCTTTTTATATTTTTTAGCACCGTTTATAATTAGAATATAAATAGTTTCAAAATTTAAAGCAAAAAAAAAATTAAAACTACAGTTTTTTGTTTCGTAATGATTATTAATATTTTTTTATTAAAGTACGAGTACTAAAAAACAACGTTATAATTATACATTTTCATAAGAACGCCAGTAGGATACCACAGTTACATCAAGACCAAACGATAAAATATTTGCATTTGCAGAAGGTCGACCTACTGGTCGTTTTTCCATAAAGGTAACAAGTCCAGATGCAATTTCTTCCCTGATTGCAGGTAATTGCAGCAACTTTTCTTTTTCACTATTATCTTCAGAAGTTTTTTCATCATGTATACGACTATATAAAATATATGAATTTGTGATCGCCATATCAACAAAGTGGTAGAATAGTCTGGTCATAATATCTCTAGTTTTAGCTTTGCTATGATAACGACCCATAAGACCATCCATTAGGTCCACACCACCCACATGGCGGTTATATTCGTGCATGATCTGCGGACAGTCTACTTCTACATTTTTTTTGTTTTACGGTCATATTGCTTTGTCTTGGTAGCATTCTCTTTTGGAACCGTCTTATTGAAAGGCTTAATTCACAGATAGGTGGATGCCAAACGAACAGTTTTGGTATCTTTCCACAAAACGGTAGATATATCAACTCCATACGCCGATCCAACATATTCAAAAGCATAACCTCTTTCTTTTTCTTTAATTGCGTTATCTACAGGAAGTTTGCATTTCGGGATTCGATTAGGACGCATGGTTCCTAAAACATAAATACCTCGAGAACACAAATATACCAACAAGCGTAAAGAGGTGTAAAAGTTGTCGAAATAGATAATGTGATGAACGAAATCAGGGACAGATTGAGACACACGTACGACAACATTCGATGTGGCCCCAAGGTCGGGAGCTCCTGGTAAAATTACGTTATCACCGGCACCGTTATACACTTCAATTACTTATTAGGCATATATTGTCGAAGATGGTGCTTCGTTTTAGTGCTGCGCATTTGTTCATCAACGCACAACCGCAGAGTTTTCGGCACAGAGTCAAAGCGGATCTTTAGCATGTCGGCTATATTACGAACTCGGAATAATGGGCCATATCCAGGCTGACCTTTTTTTATACGCTGCGCTTCATCTTGAAAGGACAAATGTTTTTTAATACATAATACATAGTGTTCTGTATGGCCGAAAATGAGTTTTTTTCCCCAATAGCTAGGAAAATTTGGGTATATATAGGCATGTAAATGAGTATTCCTATGTAGCAACGAATTTGTTGAGAGTTTACTGTAAATGTTGTGTTTATATCGTCTAAACAGGCAGCTCGATTAGTTTCCTCTGCAATCATTTCTATTATGTTTTTTGAAAAAAGTACAATAAAATTTCGTAAATAAATTTCTGAAGGACATTTAAGATCTTTAACAGCCGAGGGCAGTGAGGAGTTCCCTTGAAAGGATACTTCATTGACGTGTATCTGCAAGGATGTATTTCGCCATACAATATTTGCAAATTCGTTTGAGTCCTTGTGTATTTTGGATGAAGCTTTAAAAGAAGTTAACAATTTTCTGTAAATATTAATATACGTATGATTTAAAAAAACTGTGCTTACGTGACCGAGAAAATCCAACAAACAAATGAAACAGTATCTTCAATGGAAGGAAGGTAGTGGTGATCGCAATCTTTTTCTTGTGGCCAATGCGTCAACATCATTAGATAAATTATTCTCCGATCCTACTTCTATTGGATACTCAATGTTTTGATGAAAACGTTCATCTTCACTACTAACATCTGACAGTTCCTCGTCAGTCTGTACTAAATCCATAAACTCTTGTTGTTGCTCATCGGCCAGTTCTGCAAGTTTTACTTATCTATTTGGACGAAACTTATAGTTTGATTCCATTTTTGTGAAGTAATATGCACTTTAAAATATAAGAAAATAGTCACAACAATGAGAACGGTGTATTAAACAAATATTTCAATAATTTGGCAAAACACATTTTAACAATTTTTTTCACGATCACTTTGTTTTTAAAATAATTTAATCTGATTGAGCTATTCTTTATGTATTTTTGTCTTATTTAAATTTATTTATTTTTTAAAATAATTTTTTGCTCACTTTTACTGATTAATTGCACAGAAACCTCTTTAAATTAAACACAAATTATGATGTTGTACTGAAACAAAAATCTAACGGTAAACAGGTATGTAAACAACAGAAAAGATAAAAAATACACTTAAAAAAATAGCTTCTTACTTCAGAATGGGGAAAAACTGATAGCTTCCCTGAGGTTGCCTTGCCAGTTAGAGGGTTCTTTGGTTCTGTGTAGACGTGTTTTTAACCGGCTCGTATAAAAGTAAACAAAAAAACCTGTAATCACCTTTTAAGCCATCCGAAAATTGATGAAAATTGTGTAAAATTATAGTGCCTGACTGGTGAGATGATAATAGTTGAGGGCGCTTACTTTATATCAACACATTTTGTATTTAAATATTAATTTGTTTTGCAAAAATTTTAACAAGAATTATCTAAGAAATCACTCAATAGTAGTAGTAGTAGTAGTAGTAGTAAGTTCTTTATTATTTCAGATTTAAATTATTACAAAATGTTTCTTATTATAATAACTGATACATTCAATAAAGATTATACAGCATGGTTTAAAACCGTCTGCCGGAAATTGGTTTATAATTTACAAAATTTTGATTTTACATTTTCTTTTAATTAATAATCAGAGAATTAAATTCACTAATAAAATTGAAAAATATATATTTCTTTAATAATTAAATTCTTTTACTAACAAATTTCTATATGTGAGAGCATTCTTTAAATAGTTATATAGGCTTAGCCAATTCGTGTTTTCACCACCATTTAGAGCTCGAATAATTTCAATATCTGATAATGTAGTACTACCAAAATATTTCAATCTTATAGATTTAAGTACGGGGCATCTACCAATAAAATGATATGTTGTTTCATTTTCATTCATGTTACAAAGAGAGCAAAATCTGAAATTTTGTACTCTATTATATTGATTTCCATTAAGCCACAGCATATCTCCTCTTGCTCTCATTATAAAACTTATTGTTCTTGACTGTGCTTTTCATTACAATACGTTAGGCCTTTAGAGTGAACTAGATGTTTAAATATTCTTTGTTCACTAAAGGAGCATATAGACGACATGTATTTGTCATCTGACATGTCAAATTTTCAAGTCACATGTAATTGTGCATGTCTGTCAAAATTGCTGTTTTACATAAGGTTTATAATATTTGGTCACAAACGTACATGTTTTTTGCTTCTGACACAGTCTCTGTTTTTTTCTTCAACAGCTGATCAGTGCGAAAATTTTATTAAAATAATTTTTTTTTTTAAAGTGATAGTCAAATGGAATCAAGGGATAATGCAATTGCAGTGTGCAGTGTAATTTCAATTATAACTGCAATGAAATCGAAATTAAAAAAAAAGAAAAGAGGAAAAGAAACCGTTCTCTGTGGAGCCAACAATCAAGGCGATCTGGGTTTCAACATGGCATGCGCCGCAAAATAGTTCAGCCATCTTAAATAATTTTTCTTTAAATGCGGACATACCAATTTGGGATATAATTATAAAACTTTTTATAAACATATATATGTACATAATTTTATTAAATGGGAAAATGTATATACATTTATTGGTATTGTAAAATGTTAACTTTAGCCGGCTAATGATTCCGTCAATAGGGGACCGCCGCTGTTTGTTTTCTCACGGCATGGATATATGACAACTTTTTGTTTCATATTTAAAACAGCTGATGTCAGATGGTTTGTCAGAAGAAAATAGAGCACGCTCTAATTGAAATTTTGTCAGATGACTTTGCGTCTGACTTTTACAGAAGCAAAGTTAAAAAGGTCACACACGACATGTATGTATTTTGCAGTGGGAAATTTGACATGTCAGATGACAAATACATGTCGTGTATATGCTCCTTAAGCTGAGCATTTCTTTCATGTTCTTGATACATACATAGTTAACTTCATTGAATCAATGAGATTTATACACGTTTTGTTCCATTCCGTTTTGCTTCTTTCTATGTCGGTTATCTCAATGTTAAAATCTTGCAATCTTTTTCTGAAATCATTGTACCAAAAAATATTTCGTGCTATAATAACCTTGGATAGTTTGTGTGGCAGCCTTCTGTGATCATAATCAAAAATGGTTTTCGAGATATACTGAAGATGAAGACTGTATGTGTAGAAATGATTTTCTTGTTGTTGGGTTTCTAAAGCTATCAATATTAAAAGAGACAACTGCAAACTACAAAATATTAAAATTTTATTGGAAATAAAAACAACACCAGCTGTTCGCTTCATACAAATACTGGTGATTTACAAAAAGTGGTGGCAAGTTGTGTTGCAGTTTGAGGGTCATTGAAAAACCTGTGTAGTGCTGCCACAATAGTTATTTAGCCGTTACATTTGAATACTACAGTGAAAGAAAAAACTGACTTAATTATGGCACAATTAAACATTGGTACACCAAATAAACGTAATTTAGCGGATACTTCAACTGAGAAGCAATATGAGCAAGCGCCAAGAAGTAGAAAAGTAGGTGATCTTGATGTTAACGACTTAAAGATGATCATAAAAGAGAGCAATAAAGAGGTCTTAGATAAACTAACAAATATTTCTGGTGATGTAGAGGAATTAAAAAACAAGTCGAGTGTTTGCAAGCGGATAAGGGTATGGATCGAAAGAGAATTATGCATTTGGAGGACCAAATCAAAAGTAAAAATTTGTTATTTAAAGGTTTAGAAGCAAGCAACGCTGTAAATGAAAAGGTTGGTAAAGTCTGTATCGAAACATTAGAACTACCAACAGTTCCAATAATTAAATCGGCCCGTAAAATTTTTGAGCATGACGCTCTAATGACAGTGGTAGCAGAATTTGATTCAACAGAAACCTTACAAGAAGTTTTGCAACAAACAAAAAAATTTGCTGGTACTAAAATATTTATTGAAAAAGATTTAAATATGGAAAAGCAACAAGATAAGAAAGTTATGCTCCAGCTTAAAAAGGAAATAATAGCTCTCAGTACAACACACCGTGTGGCAGTCATTAACGAGAAATTGAGGATTGGTGATAAATGGTTCTTTTGGAATAAGGACAGGAAGCTAGTATGCGGCCAACAAGATGCGGCAGTTGTTTTAAGTGATTTTTATGCAACTTGTTATTTAAAAATTAATCTAAATTACAATGAGTTACTAACCAAAATTATGTCAAAAAACTAAAAAGTCCGAATACCATTTTAAATATTTTAGCTTTTAACATACATGGTTTAGGTAATAAATGTCTGTTTCCTGAATTTTTTGAGTATATTTGTAGTTGTGATGTATTTGCATTATTTGAAACACACGTAGAGGAGGAAAGTGTTGATAAATGGAGAAAATATTTTAAAAATCATGATTTGTTTTGGAAACCAGCCACCAGAGTAAATATTCGAGGAAGAGCTATAGCAGGTTGTGTGTATGGGGTAAATAGAAATTTAAGAGAAATTGGTTTTGAAGCATTCTTTTCACACAATTGACGGTATAGTGGTTATTCGAATTGAAATAAACGAGATAAAATTTAGTATTATACCAGTTTATATTAGAGGTGCGGTATGGAATGAGGAGTTTCAAGAGTTAAAAGCTTTTTTCAATAATAATAATGAAAGCAATGCTGTAGTTGTTGGTGACATGAACGTGAGAATTGGTGAAATACAACAAACTATAGAGGAGATTCACAAATCATCTTTTACTGCTGGGTTAGAAGAAAGAAAATCTGAGGATAAAACCATAAAGAGTAATGGAAGGCAGCTGATTGAGTTTTGCAATGACTTTGGACTTTTAGTTTGGAATGGATGTACAACTGGTGATGAAAATGGTGCTTTTACGTACTTAAGCGCAGGCGGAAATTCCGTAAATGATATTTGTGCAATATCACAAGAAGCATTGCAATATGTAGAACAGTTTCAAGTTGATTCTAAAATCTGGTCAGATCACATGCCGCTTAGAATAAAGTTAAACGTTAAAGGTCATAATGAAAGAGTCGAAAGAATGAGCCTTTTGCCGAAATTAAAATGGAAAGATGAAGAAAAGGAAATGTATCAAAGAAAGCTTAACCAAAATCTGAGGGTGCGAGAAGTACAAGGTAATTTCTATTCTCTAGACCAATTAGTAAATGTAATTAAGGCGTCAATATCGAATGCAAAACAAAAGAAAAACAAACTCACCTTTAAAAATAAATGGTTTAATTATAAATGCCTAAAAGCAAGAAAAAAATCATTTGAGCTTTTAAATGATTTTAGAAATCTAAAAATCCGCAGGATAAAGAAAAATATCTTCAAGCCAAGAGATGCTATGTTAATGAATGTAGAAAGCAAAAGGAGAAATATTATGTAGAACTTAATATAAAAATTAGTAACACAAATAATTCAAAAAAGTGGTGGGAACTAGCGAAGGAAATACGAGAAGAACGTTTTAGAATGGGTTCATCTATACCTGCAGATAATTTTAAGGATTACTTTCAGAGTTTGTTGAATCAACCAATATAATCTTTGGATATGCAATTTGCTCCAACATGGTACGCAGATGATGATCTAGATAGAGCGGTAACAGTAGAAGAAGTTAAAAAAGTCCTGATTTTAACAAAGCCAAATAAAGCCCCAGGAGAAGACAGAGTTCCGTACGAAATGTTTCAAAATGCGTCTGAAGAATTTATCATCGAATTAACAAAAACTTATAATATCATGTTTGAAACTGGAAGAGTTGATGAGAAATTTATACAAAGTATTATATTTCCAATACACAAAAAGGGAGATCATAATAACCCCAATAATTACAGGGGGATTTCATTTATGAATTGTGCTGCTAAGGTGCTAATGGGAGCTATTCATGCAAGACTTACAAGCTGGATAGAAAAACATAATGTTTTAAATGAATTTCAAGCTGGTTTTAGACCTCATTATTCAACGATCGACAATATATATAATTTGGCAGCTTTAGTTCATTTGAAAGGTATGGAAAAAAAGAAGATATACGCATTTTTCGTAGACTTTAAAGCAGCCTTTGATAGAGTCTCAAGACGTTCCTTAATTTTTAAGCTACATGGCTTAGGCATTTCTACCAAAGTCATTAATTTTATAAAAAATGTATATAAACATACAGAATCTGCAGTATGGACGGGAAAAGAACTATCAGAATTTTTCGATACGTACACAGGAGTCAAACAAGGCTGTCTTTTATCACCATTGCTGTTTACATTGTACCTTAATGACCTGCACGAATATCTAGGAGGTGGCTTGATGGTACAGGAGATAAATGTACGTTTGTTACTCTACGCAGACGATATTGTAATATTGGCAGACGATATATCTGTTTTACAGAGAATGGCTAATAATTTGGAAAGATATTGTGAGCTGTGGAACATGGAAGTAAATATGAGCAAATCGGAAATGATGGTATTCCGTAATGGTGGTAGACTTGCAACACATGAAAAAATAATATACAAGGGTCAATATGTAAAGATCGTAAACGAATACTGTTATCTTGGAGTAATCTTGACGCCAAAAATGAGTTTTACAAAGCACCTTGAAAAAAGAAATACATCCGCGAAGAACAGTATAAGCGCCACTTGGAAAAGTTTTATGGGAAAAGCAAACATAACACTTGAAACAAAGTGGAAGCTGTTTCAATCTGTGTGCCGTTCTATACAAACATACGCAACTCAAATTTGGTGATGTTGGTTATTTGACGAAGTGGACAAGTTGCAACGTTATTTTATAAAAAGAATACTTAAGTTACCAGATTTTACCCCAAATTATGGTTTGAATTTAGAAACAAATACAGAACTAAGCTATTTTTATACTCTAAACCTTCATATGAACTACGTTTTTAAAACCCTCTTTCGATACAATGAAAACAGACTACCTTACAGACTTTCAGTGCTTATTTTAAGAAACAACATTTTTTGGTCGAAACAAATGAATGAAATAGGCAATGTGTTTAATATAAGATTTTAAAATATGTCTGAAGAAGAATGGCTTTCGAGAGGTACCCTGTTATTACAACAAATGAAAAACAAAACCCGTACACAAATGCAAGAAAAAGCTTTAAACAGCAGAACCCGTTTTTATAGATATTTAGATCACAGTAAAGGGAGAGATTACATTGAAACATCCAAAAACCTACACCAAATCACAATAATTTTCAAAACCAGATGTGATATTTTGCCATTACGTGCCAATGCGTTTAGTAGTAGTGACAGCAAAACGTGCAGTTTATGTAATACTGGTGAAGATGAAACACTGCAGCATTTCATTGCAACGTGCCCTATACTCAGAGAATTCAGAAGCAGGTATTTAGGTAAAAGTAATTTTAATGAAATTGAACTCATAAATATTTTAAATGGTAACATTGCTAACGGATGGAATAGGCTATATAAATTTGTTAATAATGCATTAAATTATAGGAAAATGATATTAGAAGAATTTGTATAATTACTTAGTTTAAACTTAGGTTTGTTAAGATATATTTTTATAACAGACGACTATAAGTCATTGTTATGAATTACCTACTTTATTTATTTTCATTTATTAAATAAAGATTACAATACAATACAATATAAATAGTTTGATTTCATTTTTGTGAAGTAATATGCACTTTAAAATATAAGAAAATAGTCACAACAATGAGAACGGTGTATTAAACAAATATTTCAATAATTTGGCAAAACACATTTTAACACTTTTTTCACGATCACTTTGTTTTTAAAATAATCTAATCTGATTGAGCTATTCTTTATGTATTTTTGTCTTATTTAAATTTATTTATTTTTTAAAATAATTTTTTGTTCACTTTTACTGATTAATTGCACAGAAACCTCTTTAAATTAAACACAAATTATGATGTTGTACTGAAACAAAAATCTAACGGTAAACAGGTATGTAAACAACAGAAAAGATAAAAAATAAACTTAAAAAAATAGCTTCTTACTTCAGAATGGGGAAAAAACAGATAGCTTCCCTGAGGTTGCCTTGCCAGTTAGAGGGTTAATTTGTAAAATTTTGAAATAACCCCTATGATATTAGAAGACAATTGCCACTATTGAAATTGTAGTTTAAAAATGTCCATATCGGCATTGAGATAGGCGTGGCAGGCAACTGGTTATAATGAAAACCAACCATGATTTTAAGCCAACGAACATATAGACTTAATAAGAACAAAGGTACTCAACATCTGTTAAATTTGATATGCCAACTGGTTTTAAGAGAAACGGTTTTTTAAACGGGTTTTAATGCATATTTTTTAGTATATACAAACAAAATTTTGTGTTATACAAAACTTATGCTTAAAATTTAATTAAAATTGCTTAAAAGCGTGAAAAGTAATTAATTAAAAGTACCACTGTTAACACATTTTCTTCGAAACTCTCTAAAAGCAGTTCAGGTTCTTAGAATAGAGCGCTGGAAACTGCTTGATTAAACAAATGAAACACCCAACCTTTATAACATGCGTAATGGGTTCTAAATTTTCAATTTTAAAAATTAAATAGTGGCTTAGTTAAACTATAAGCAATATACTTTCTACCACTGATCTTGTTTTGTGGTTAACAAAATAGTTGTTTTGAACAAACTGAAAGTGCTGAAGTATGATAAAGGGAGATTTATCCTTCATAAAAAAATGTAGTATAGATCCATTATACCGACTGCATAGTTATTTTGTTTAACAAGGCCGTGTAATGTTCGCTGTTTATTTCTGCACTTGAAAAAACTCTATAAGTCTTCTACTTGAAAATTTTAAAAACAAAAAATTTGATTTTCTTCCTCGGTAAATGTTGTTTTTTTTTCGTTTTACCTATCGTTTTAAATTCATTACATGTTCCAAAAAGTATACATTTTTAGATTTAACGTTATTTTTAATATTTATTTGTTTTATAAATGAATTACAAGTAGTACTTAATTAGATTAAAATAAAAAGTACTATCCAGTAAAATAGTAAAATCCAAATACCTGGCTGCAGAACAACTTATACTCTCTTTTAATTTCTGTTCTGCAACTGGTTCTTTTTATATGGAGTTTGTCCTCTTTGTAATAGGTTCTTTACCTCCAAACAAGAACACGATGCTTTAGAACGGGTTCTAGAACCAGTTATATAACTGGTAAAGTTAAAAGAAACTGGAAGAGTTTAACCGACATATACTAATGGAAAATTAATAATATTTAATAGAAAACAATTAATTTATTTTTCATTTTACGATTTATTGTAAAATGGAAAATCAATTAGCGTTTCATAACTATAAATACACTTAATATATCAAAATTTACAAAAAATTAAGAAAAATATTTTAAAGCAACAGTTTCTTTCGATCAGACATTCTGTCAACCAGATTTATTCGAAGTTCTTCCGTCATAGATCTCCACTTATCAATAACTGATTCTTTTAGATGAAAAATGCGTTCATATTGACGGTTTTCTGCGTTAATTCGACGGGTTAACACCGGGGTGATCGAGTCGGTTTTTTAAAACCGGTTTCGTAAGGGATGTCGGTTTTGGTTTTTTTTTTTTTAAATGTACATTTTGGAATATCGAATGACCCGGTTTTTTGTTGTCGAATAAACTTTTTTTCTTCTTAATTATACATTTTTGGGTTTAATATATTGGAACCCTTTTCATTTTGAATTGTCAGTTTTGAGATCAAAATTAAAATGTTACTATTATAAATAGAAAACACTAATTGTTAATAACTGTAAGAGAACGTCGGATTTCTTGTGAGGATCAGCGCTAGATCACCGCATTTAATTTACAGAATTCATTGTTAAAAAACGGAATGTTATGAAAACTGTCTTAAAAGTCTATTTTTATATAAGGGGTTCATGTTAGAGAATAGCTTTACTTAAAAATTACTCAAATTAAATTATTTTAAAAATTTCCCTATCCTCAAAAATTCTTATTTTTCCGAGTAATTTTTGAATTGTTTCAGTGTTGTGATTCTGAAATATTATATTTCGATAGATTAACAAACACAGAGAAAACAAATATTAAATTTTTTAAATAAAAAGCACATCTTGTTTTAATGTTTAGTTTATTAATTTTTTTTTTAATATTTTTTATTTGAGTCGTTTTTAACAATGAACGGCTTTTAATAAATTGTTTTCAATACAAAAGTTAGAGCTCTAATAAATACAAATTTTAATTGATATGAAGGTCTTATTGTAAAAACTTCACAAGCCACAATTATTGTTTAATGGATTTTCGCTGTTTTGTAAACATTCATTGATTACTATTTGATAGAAGTCTTGCTTAAACACTTGTTACAAGTACCTAGAGTATAAAATTCCTGCAAAAGTCATATTTTTGAATATTTTAGACTTTAAAAGGCGAAAAGAAACTAAAAATAAAATGTGGCTTACCAAATTTCTGCAATAAGCTCTTCATATATAAGAATTATATAAAAAATTATTATCAATTATATTCAAAATTAATAAAAAAAAATTCAAATAAATGCTAAAAGTATTCATATTAATCAAAAAAATTATATTTCTGAGTATAATCGAAGGGCTTATTGTAAAAACGTGATAAGTCACATTTATTGTCTTCTTGATTTTCGATTTTTTCTAGATATGCATTGAGTAATATTTGACAGAACACATATTACAAGTACAACGAGTATAAACGAAATATTAGGTCCATTCGTTTACTTTCCAGTAAAATCCAGTAGATGAGTAAATTTTGGGCAAAATTAAAATTTTACTCTCAAAACTGGCTCTTGCACAAAAAAGTAAACGAACGGAAAAATTGCAAAAACTTGCAGGTTAATCCAAACATATGAGCGCTAAAAAGCTTAGTGTTGTAAAATATGTGTTATTTAGACTACCCAGTATATATTGTTTTTGGTACTTGATGCATTGCATTTTAATAATTATAAATTCGTAGCAATTGTATTTATTAAATAAACTTTTGTGGAAGCTTTTAGACTTGTTTAGTTTGGACATGACTTTTAATTTTGCTTCTAGTTAAATAACATACGAAAATACATGAATACTTGATTTTTGATATTCGGTACCCTGAATAATATGCAGTAAGAAGTATTCATATATTCATTAGCTTTACATCTCTAATATATTAATGTAAATAAAAACAATTAACAGAGATATTAGAAAACTGATAAATTGTTACTATAATAATTGTAACTGACTACTTTAATTTGTTTCAGGTTGAAAATAATTATTTTTAGTTTTTGCCGCCCTTTTAATTCAGCTTTTAATCTTTTAAATTTTTTTATTACTAAATGTATGCTTATTTTTGTTTGTTTACTTAATTTAATCATATGTTTTTGTTTTCTACTGGATTTTACTGGATTTTACTGGCAAAAATTTCTCCAGTAAAAATTTGCAGGTTTTTTGCTGACAACTGTCACTTTACTCTCTTAGTAGATGCTCTCTTTTGCAAATTTATGTGTACGCGAACGCATTTCAGTAAAATCCAGTACAAATTGGTACAAATTTGTGCAAATTTTGGTGTAAACGAATGGACCTATTATGACACAATTTTTCTCTTAAATGTGACACAATAAGAGATCAGTTAACACACTCTTATCAACAGTTAAAATTGTTACAAAAATGTTTGTTATATTAGAAAATATAGTGTTAAGTTTGGTTAATAATGTTCAAACCAAATACATGAATTTGGATTGATATTAATCTATTTTTTCCTTTCAAGCACTTGTAACTTGAAAGTGCAACCAGAATAATAAGACGAGTTTTTACTATCTGATGAATTCCTACAATTTTATTGACTTTATTTATACATAAAAAAGTGCTAACCTTATGTCTGCACAAAAAAATAATTAAAATTTATATGAAAATGACCAATCAAACTAAATGACTCAAAATAAATTGCAACGAATGCAACTTTGCAATTTGATTTCTTTTGTTAATATTTTTCGTTTGTTGGCCAATAAGAAGAAAGTAAACAATCCTAAGAGTATTCACTAAGTATTAGCATTATTAACTGTATTCACATATTTTTAAACAAATAGCAAAAATCAATTGTAACTATACCCGATTAAAAAAATGTAATTGATGCTTTATACACAGAAAAAATTATGGGCCAAAAATATCTAATTAATCGATTGTTTGAATATCAATGGCAATTTAAAGAATTTTTTTAATTGATTCAATTACAAAATTTATTGAATTTTCTAATATATCCATAGTGTTGACAACATGGAAACAAAATTTTTAAAAATTTGGCAAACTATTTTTTTTTTTTTATTATTTTATTTTTTTATTATTTAGATTAAATAATGAAACAAAGGTTTAATTATATCAATATATTATTTAATTTGTAAATAAAAAGAAAAAAAATCGTAAATGATTAACTTTTAATAAGTTGAATAGTTTACCGATTTCAAATACACGCAAATTCGTAGTTATTTCACTAGAGTTTGCAACACTCTTTTTGTTGAGATATTCGTGTACGCACGAAAACTTAATTTAGTTTCGTGTTTTATATGTGGCAATAAAAGTGCACATGTGGATTTAAATCAGCTATGCCCACTCCATATGCCCGCGAGCGAAAACAGCTTTTTGTGCTTTCACATGTACACATAAAGAGCTTTGTGCTTTCACACATACGCGAAAACTACACCGATAAAATTGAATAGTCGCATAGTTAAAAAAATTCTTAGTTCATTTTAAATAAATTAATTTTAACTATCTTGATCATTAATAACTATTTGTTTTTTGTGTCAAAAATTTTTAATTGTCATAATAAATATAACGAATTTTCGTAAGCATAGAAAATTTGACTTTTGTTTTAAAAATTGTAAACTTTAAATTTAAATTTAAAATATTTTAATTGAAAAAACTTAAATTTTGATGAAATTATAAGTATAAAGTTTATACTTATCTTATACATCCATTGTTTATACTATAAACAATGGATGCAACATTTAAATGAGTATTTGTTACTACTAGTATGGTTAAATTATAAATCAACTAAGAAATATTTTGGGTGTAGTGATAAACAATAGGATGGGCCGAAATATACACATGAAGAGCTTTGTGTACGCGAAACCTAGTAATCAATCGGGTCAGCTAGAAAACATTTGTGCAATGCTTGCGTTTGGTTTTGTTTTTTAACGACTGTTGATCAGTTGTCACGCAGACTTCATGCGAGAAGGTAGTACACGCAAATCAGAAAGTGAAGTACAGCACTGCTCAAAATGTTTAATGAGGTTTGGGAAAATGATTTTTTGTTTACACAAAACAGCGTTGGCGAGCCAGTATGTTTGGTATGCCAACGCAATGTTAAGCGTATTCATAAATTTAATGTCGTAAGGCATTACAGGTCTTGCCATAAAGAATATTTCGATATTGTAGATGCGGAAAGAGAAATTTTAATTGCTAATTTAAAAAAAACATTTGTTGCAGGAAACATTGTAAATAATGATGTTGAAAAAGCGTCTTTTATTGTTTCGCTTGCGTTATCAAAACGCTGTCGTCCTTTTGATGATGGCATTTTTTTAAGGTGCTCGCTAAAGAAGTGCTTGGTTGTTTTGGAAGTAAGGGTAGAGATATGTCCCAAATTTTAGAAAAAGTACCATTATCAAGGAACACAATTACCCGTAGGACAGAACAAATTAGTTCGTATATTTTTTCCCTCACCAAGAACAGACTTAAAAATTGTAAATATTTCGCTCTATGTTCTACAAAAGTTCTACAAAAGCGGATATTTCGGTCCATCCTAATAAATAAAAGTAACAATAAAAGAGCTTTTACGCGTACCCAACACACTCGAACAAATCGCATACATTGACGTTGGGCATAGCTGATTTAAATAAACCTTATTGAAAAAGGACAATTGAATTATTATTTTTATAAATAATTAAATTTTCAATAAGTATAAGTGTCATTAAACTATCATTTTAAAGTTGTGTGTGATTTTTTTAAGAAAGCAATTCAATTAAAAGAAAAAGTTCAAGACAAACAACAAACAAACAAGACAAGCAAAACAAAAATTTTGTCTTTACTTTTATTTGCTTTCTTATAATACATTTTTATATTAAAAAGCTTTAATTTTATTATAAATAAAATGTCAATTTAATTTACAAACCTACATTTCTTTTTTTATTTAATGGGGGGCATATAACAAAAATAAAAAATACGAGTTTTCAATTAAAACTACCATTGTTTTCTTCTCAAGTTTCAATTAAAGTTTTAATCAATTTAACGTAACATTTTAATTGAGGTTGTAAAGAACTACAATAACTCTTTTAATTGATATTATTATTATTTTAATTGAAAGAGTTTTAATAAACTGTCTGCAATTTTTTTTAGTTAATACTATCATTTCAGTCGTAGGTACAAAATCAATTAAAATATTAATTGATTCAATAAAATTTTTAATTGAAACCCGTTTTTAGTTTTTTCTGTGTATGATCATACGTCATTTGATATGTATCTTTATACAGTTTTATCCGATAAATGGGCCCATATAATTATATAAGTTTGCTTTAGTTTAGTTCTAATTTGATACTATCTGATTATATTGCATCGGAAAAATGGCGCGATGCAATTAAATCACTTTTATATAATGGTATAAAACTTTATCTGAACTGATACAAACATATGTATGTATACAAATTCAGTAAAAGTTGTTTACCGGTTTTGCAATAATTTCATTATCTACAAATACGGGTTTTGCTTCAACGTTTTTAATCCTTTGAGACCTTCGTCACTTGCAAAAAGTTCATGACTACATGATTTATAGAAAATTAATTTTTACTCGGTAATCTTATTTTATATTATTACTAGCGGGCGCAGCCCGCTACGTTGTTAGCGTGCCTTCGACCTAGTTTTTGGGATGATGGATAAACTGCAGGAAGTTGGGTCATATCCCAAAGAACACATGGTGAAAATTTTCGCCTCTACTATCCTCATTTTTACCACATTCCTGATGGAAATTATATAAAGTGAAATTCCAGAAAGTTGGGTCAAAGTCGAAAGAAAATCATTATGGACATTTCAGCCTTCTATCGCAAAGGGCTTGGTCAGACCGGTAAGGGGGGAGACTTTTTCCCTTATTATCCCCCTTTTTACTATGTTACTGAGCAAAATCCTAAAAAGTGAAATTTTAGAAAGTTAGGACATATCCGAAAGAACACTTTTCCCTTATTATCCCCCTTTTTAGCACGTCACTGAGCAAAATTGGGAAAAGTGAAATTTTAGAATGTTAGGACATATCCGAAAGAATACATGGTAAAAATTTTAGCCTTCTATCGCAAAGGGTTTGGTCGGGCCGCTAAAGGGGAGACTTTTTCCCTTATTATCCCCCTTTTTACTACGTTACGTATCAAAATTGTAAAAAGACATATCAGAAAGAGCACATGGTTAAAATTTCAGCTTTCTATCCCAAAGGGTTTGGTGAGGCCACTGAGGGGGAGACTTTTTCCCCTATTACCACGTTCCTGAGCAAAATTCCAAAAAGTAAAATTGCAGAAAGTTTGGTAATATCCGAATGAACATATGGTGAAAATTTCAGGTATCTATCCTAAAGGGTTCGGTGAGGCCGCTAATGGGGAGACTTTTTCCCACTTTTATCCCCCCTTTTACCACGTTCCTGGGCAAAATTTTTAAAAATAAAAGTGCAGGAAATTTTGTCATGTTCCAAAGAATACATGGTGAAAATTTCAGCTTTCTATCCCAAGGCAGTAGATAGGAAATGGGGCCTTTGTAACGAAAAAGCAGCGCAGTCGGCAGAGGAAGCAGCGCAGTCGGCATGATTTTGCCCTATTGAAAAAAAATAAATTTTCTGGCGCAGTGAAAAAAATAAATTTAAAAAAAATTTTCAAAAAATTTGCGCAGTGAAAAAAATAAATTTAAAAAAAAAAATTTTCATAAAATTTGCGCAGTGAAAAAAATAAATTTAAAAAAATAAATTTTCAAAAAATTTGTGCAGTGAAAAAATAAATTTAAAAAAATTTGCGCAGTGAAAAAAATAAATTTAAAAAATAAATTTTCAAAAAATTTGCGCAGTGAAAAAAATAAATTTTCAAAAAATTTGTGCAGTGAAAAAAATAAATTTAAAAAAATAAATTTTCAAAAATTTGTGCAGTGAAAAAAATAAATTTAAAAAAATTTGCGCAGTGAAAAAAATAAATTTAAAAAATAAATTTTCAAAAAATTTGTGCAGTGAAAAAATAAATTTAAAAAAATTTGCGCAGTGAAAAAAATAAATTTAAAAAAAATAAATTTTCAAAAAATTTGCGCAGTGAAAAAAATAAATTTAAAAAAAATAAATTTTCAAAAAATTTGTGCAGTGAAAAAAATAAATTTTAAAAATTTGCGCAGTGAAAAAAATAAATTTAAAAAAATAAATTTTCAAAAAATTTGTGCAGTGAAAAAAATAAATTTAAAAAAATAAATTTTCAAAAAATTTGTGCAGTGAAAAAAATAAATTTAAAAAAATTTGTGCAGTGAAAAAAAATAAATTTTCAAAAAATTTGTGCAGTGAAAAAAATAAATTTAAAAAATTTGTGCAGTGAAAAAAAATAAATTTTCAAAAAATTTGCGCAGTGAAAAAATAAATTTAAATGAAAAAAAGTGGAATTTCTGACTCAGTGAAAAAAGATAAATTTTCATAAACATCTGGCCCAGTAAAAATTCTGTGTGTGGAAAATTTACATAGAGATGTGAAAATATAGCTTATTTTAAAATATGTGTGTGTGTGTGTGTGTGTGGAGAATATTTTTATTACACAATTATGTTTTACCGACGGCTTTTCACAATTTTATATCTATGAAAAAAAAGAAGAATTTTCTGCCCCAGTAAAAAAAGAAGAATTTTCTGCCCCAGTTTTTTCACTGGGATGATGGGATTATGTGCATAGAAAATTCTTTGTGTTTACATTATGAAAATATTTTTGAGAAGAATTTGTACACAATATAATCAAATTAGTGTAATATTTAAAATATGTGGATGACAGTATTATGTCAAGTGTTTTAGGTGACATAGTAAAATTTGGATACTATTTAAAATGTGTTTACATTATGAAAATATTTTTGAGAAGAATTTGTACACAATATAATCAAATTAGTGTAATATTTAAAATATGTGGATGACAGTATTATGTCAAGTTTTTAGGCGACATGATAAAAATTTGTCTAATATTTAAATTGTGTTTACATTATGAGAATATTTTTGAGAAGAATTTGTACACAATATAATCAAATTAGTGTAATATTAAATATAGAACACCAAAATTTATTCCAGTATTTTTCCATAATTTATCGGCATACGATTCACATCTTTTTTTCAAAGAATTGAATAACGTAGAAGGTGCGAATATAAGTGTCATTCCTCTAAACAAGGAAGTATACATCTCAATATCCCTAACCATTGATGTTGGGGATAAACAACATCTACAAATTCGATTTTTAGATTCATACAGATTTATGGCATCAAGTATAGAAAGTCTTGCAAGTAATTTAAGTACCGATGATTTTAAAACAGTTCGAGAACATTTTAGCGAGGAACACAAATTAAATTTAATTAAAAGAAAGGGAGTTTTTCCATATTCATATATGGATTCAATGAATAAATTTAATGAGACTCAACTTCCCAGTCGTGAAGATTTCTTCAACATTTTAAATAATTCCGAGTGCTCATTAGAAGATTATGATCATGCCCAGAAAGTTTGGAAAGAATTTAATTGTGAAACTCTTCAAGATTTCACCAAAATATATCTTAAAAGTGATGTACTTCTCCTCACAGACATTTTTGAAAACTTTAGAAAAGTATGTAAAAATGTTTATAGGCTTGATCCATGTCATTATTATACTGCTCCAGGACTCTCGTGGGATGCAATGTTAAAAATAACTGGAATTGAGCTTGAATTATTAACTGATGAAGAAATGTATAATTTCATACATGAGGGAATAAGAGGTGGGCTTGTACAATGTTCACAAAGATATTCTAAGGCTAACAACAAATACTTAGAAGATTATGATGCAAGCAAACCTTCAGTGTTTTTAATATATTTAGATGCCAATAATTTGTATGGTTGGGCAATGTCACAATATCTCCCAACTGGAGGCTTTGAGTGGTTAGATGAGGAGAAAGTAGAGAGTTTTGATGTGAATAAAATATCAGATAATTCACCACTGGGCTATATTTTAGAAGTAGATTTAATATACCCCCACTCTATTCACGATGATCATAATGATTTACCTTTTGCCCCCAAAAATAAGGTAGTTGGCATTTCAAAGCATAAAAAGCTTATCGCGGATTTAGAAGACAAAATAAAATATTCTATTGATTATAGACATCTGAAGCAATGCCTTAAGTATGGACTTAAACTAGGAAAAACTCATAGAATTCTTCAATATCGTCAAGAACCATGGTTGAATACATATATAGATTTAAATACTAAAAAGAGATCAGAATCTACTACTGACTTTGAGAAAAATTTTTATAAACTTATGAATAATGCCGTATATGGTAAAACTATGGAGAATGTTGAAAAACGTCGAGATGTTAAGATTGCTCATGGGTGGGAAACTACAAATAAAAACAATTAGGTCTTCGAGCGCTAATTTCAAAACCAAACTTTGTTAGCACTTCTCAATTTACAGATGATCTCTTTGCTGTAGAATTACAGAAAATGAATATTGTATATGACAAACCCATATATTTAGGGTTTGTTGTACTAGAACTATCGAAATTAAATATGTATGAATTTCATTATGGATACATGAAGTCAAAATATAAAAATAACATCTCTCTCAATTACATGGACACGGATTCATTTATATATACCATTAAAACGAATGACTTTTATGATGATATTCGTAATGATATTCATACCAAATTTGACACATCAAATTTTCATCCCAATAATCCATACAACCTACCGCTAGTCAATAAAAAGGTGTTAGGAATGATGAAGGATGAAAATAATGGGAAACTAATGGTAGAATTTGTTGGTCTTAGATCCAAAATGTATGCCATTAAAACCGTTGACATACAAGAGATGAAAAAGTCCAAAGGTGTGAAAAAGTGTGTTATAGACAAAATTAGTATAAATGATTACAAAAGGGTCTTATTTGAACAAGAAAATATATCTGATAATATGATTGTAATTAGATCTGATAAACATCAATTACATACACGACCAATACATAAAATCGTTTAAGGTTATGCTGATGACAAACGAATTATTATGAATGATCAAATTCATACATTTGCTAGGGGTCATTTTAGGTGTGATGAGTCTAGAATAGAATCTCTTGGGGGTGTTAACAATAAATGTGGAAATGAAAGATGCTCTAAGTGTGGTGAAAATAATTTTGATAGCTATGTTAATTCTAACCATCAAATAATTGACAATTTTAATAGAGATAGCGATGGTGATGGTGATGATTTAATGTTGCTAATTGATAATAGTAATTTAAATCTTCATAGTAATATTGACAATCAATCGTTTATGCAGATTGATAGTGATGATGATGATGATGATGATGATGACATATTTAGAAATTTAAAATTTTGAGATGTAAATAAAACAATGTATTATTTTTTAATTGTATTTTAGTTTTATTATTTCATGTTATTTATATATATAATATACACAAATTTAAGAAATTAAATTTTATATTTAATGATTATTGTACTATTGTTTAAATATATTATTAGAAAAATATTTAATAAAGATTTTGAAAAAATATCAATATAAAAAATGTGTTTCTCTTAAAAAATGTTGGTGAAAAATAATTATTTTAGGATGAGTATAAAAATTTTTCTTTTTTTAAAATTTATGTATTTTTTTAAACAACTTTGCGTACTTGAGCAGTTAAAGGATTATATTCAATTAATCGATCATGGATGAGAATACAATAGGCAGACGTGTTTTCTGGAATATTATCAATTGGACCGTTTGTAGTAGATTCATTTTGATGGCTCACATCAATGACAATAATAGGAGCAGTATGTTTAAATTCTTGACAATTCAGGATGGGTTGAGGATCTCTCATATAATAGTTTTGTTGAAATCTCACATACATATCGTAGAGAATAGCGAATCGTTCATTAGCAAATTTAATATTAAGATCATCATAAGGATACGATTCTGAACTCAAGTGAACTTTGAGATTAGTTATATTACAATGAACAAATTTTTTATCGTTTTGAAAGGCTATTAATGCAAAACGTGGACGTTCTCTGTTGGTAGCTAACTTTACATTCCAAATGTGACTATTTCCAGTTGTTAGTTGGGGATTATAATGACAGTCCCAACTGCGGAATGCTATTGGTAAGTTTTCTCCGTTTTTTATCACTTTCATCATATTTAATTTACTAAAATCCGATAAGTGTACATGAGGAATTCTCCATGAAATATTTGTAATTTTTATTTTGGGTTTTTCAGTAGCTACTGTTGAATATACCATGCCTTCATCACTTTTACTACGCAGTAAAATTAATTCATGTTTAGATTTTAAAATGACTTTATTAAAATCTTCAGCAAATCCCATTAAAAGTTTCAGTGGAATATAAAAATTAAAGTGTCCATTTAGTACATCCAAATCTTCAGTTTTATTCCAACCAGCATTGTTCATAATAATACTATCCGCAGCGGACAAGGAGACATAATTTTTGATTGTAGTTGAAACACCTAGATGACGAGTGCGATCAATTTCTATACCATTGAGCTCATATCGTATTTCATCAAACAAGTAAGCGACAAAATTATTTTTTAAACGGCAATTTCTGGTAGATGCTACTAATTTTGCATCGTTAGTGTCTTCAATAGAACCTTCAACGTAAATAAAACTCTCACTAGGTAAAACATACAAGTCCTGATTTTGTATGGATATCCGTATTTCATCATTATTGTTGAATGATTGCAAGTATGGCGTATATGTGTGATAATCCTTTTTTATAATATTATCATCCGACAAGGGTTTATCCAATACATTTATTATTGAACTCATTATATTTTCAATTGCAAATTTAATGATTTGAGAAAATTTATATTTGTTTGTGTTAAGCTTCTTTGAGAAAAATTTGTTTTTTATCTGATAATAAAGTTGATTTAACTGTTGATTGTGTTGTGAATGAGGATGTATTTTTATTAGAATCCTTATTATTATAAATTATCATTATATTTTTGGTCTTAAATGAAGACGAATTGTTATTTCTTCTCCTCGAAAATTAATTAAATCCCCGTATTGATCAACTATCCGTACAGATATAGAACTTATCTCTCTGGAGTTCACTGGTAAATAAATTAGATTCCTCGGTATCTCATTGATTTTATATCCAGGTGGAACTTTAATTGCAAACTCATGCAATGTATGTGCATGAGAATTGTTTATGTAGGTGTTGACTACAATATTACATTCTATACGCAAGAGATTTACTTTAAAAATATTCACTGGCAAATCAGATAGGTGATACTCCTTAGGTTTTAAGATTTTTTTATTAAAACCTAACAATCGTCCTATTGAATTTTCTCCATTGAAAAATATTGGATCATCGGAAGTAAATATTTGAACTTGCATTGTATTATTATTCGCCTCCATATTAATAACTTTTCCTACATTACGTTTCTCATATTAATCTTTTATAAAATTAACAATATCTTTCAATTCATATGATCCAATGGGCACTTTAATAACATCATTACCAATTTGAAATAAATTGTTATAGTCATCAACATTTGGTATGCTGTTGTATGAATAAAAATCAATCAATGCACATTCATAGTCTTCATTTAAATTTATGCGAGGAAAATAATTTGCTGATAAATCAGATGATCTTCCGCTCAATGTTAATGTTATTGACATTTTGCTGGTCAAATAGTAAGTGATATAAATGAAATAAAAATGTGTATTTCTTAAGCAATATAAATCTTTTTTTATTTAATATTAAATATAATCAGTACATTTATATATAACTCTTAAAATTAAAATTGTAAATTATTTCATAGGAGGTTTCTTATTTTTTAGCTTTATTATCCTAATTTTTACGTTGACATTTATCTTCTGTGTGATCACTACTGCCACAATAATTGCAATATTTCAATTTTTCATATTTTACTTCAGAGCTCTTAAAAAACTTGTCCATTTTCTTGTGCTGTAGATATTTACTAATTGAGGATCTCGATATGATTAAATTAAAATATAAAATAGTATGCTCTTTTATACTTAGTGCTAGAATCTTATAATATTTCATTTTTATTAATCCAAGAATTGTGTTGATTTGAGAAACCTAACCATTTAACATATGCTCTATCGTCCTTAGTTTTTAAAATTTTTTCAACAAGATATGTATCAGGAAAGCGAGTCTTTGAAAGTTCTTCATCATAAAATCCTCCTTCAATATTATTTCCTTGATAATCCTCCAAAATATATGTTGTAGGATATGTATTTCTTACAGATTTAATTTTGAAAATTTCTGTTGTCCAATTGGGGGTATATCCCTTTTCAGAAATATGCTTATATTTGCTGATGCGTACATAATCACCAACATGAAACTTTGATATTTTATATATTTTTAGATGATTGTACACGGTATCCAACAGCATTTTTTCATTTTTAGAATTGACATCAATGGGTGCCATTTTGATTGTTCGATGAATTTTTTTATTGTATCGGTCAACTAATTCTTTATATAGCTCAATCCAATGATAAGATCCATTATAGCTAAATTCTCTCCACATCATTCCCTTTAAGGTTCTATTAAATCTCTCCACAATAGATGCCTTCATTACACTATACGTTGAGTAATGATTTATGCTATGCTTTTCCATAAATTTTTTAAAGAGTTTATTAAAGAATTCTTTACCATCATCGGTATGCAAGTTTTTTGGTATACGACCTAATGTGAAAATATTTTCCATTGCCTTGACAACATCTGTTGAATTTTTCGATTTAAGTGGTGCTGCCCAAGCAAACTTTGAAAATGTGTCAATAACTGTTAGTAGATATCGGAAATCATTATTATGTGCAGAATAATTTCCCATTTCAACCAGATCAGCTTGCCACAAATCATCTATACCTTTCATCACAACTCTGCGACGTTTAAAATATTTTCGAGCTTGTTTATGCAACTCATTTACAAGAATTCGTTTTGTAGTCATTTTTGATTTTTATATGTATGTCTCTTTTATTTCTGTTGTTTTATATGAATAAGAAAATTTTTGATGGTGAGTCTTTTTCTTCCAAAATAATTTGAATATATTTCCTCTCGTTTTGTTAGTAAATGATGTTAACGCTATCCACAATGAAATTAAGAACTTTGGCAGCATTTTATTTATTTTATATTAAATTTCTCATAATTGTAATTTTCAATATATATGACATCCAAACTTGTTGAATGTTATGCACTTATTAATTAATTTGTAAGATATTCATTAGATTTTATATAATAATATCAGCTTCTCGCAATTCTTCAATTATTGAGACTATTTCATTATCATGATTATTATGACCAGCGACTTGTGATGCTATCAATAGCCGAAGGCGATCAACCAACTCATTTGGATCATTCCAATATATATAATTTGATTTATTTGAATTCAATTTCATTAAACCACTTCCTGTCTTATCATTTTTAAATAATTTACTTATAATGTTTCGATATTTATATGCTCTGGTGCCTTTTAGCTGTCCATCGGATTTATAATCTCTTTTATGAGCATTTGTTTCAATTAAAATCTTCTTGTAAATCTCCAATTCAGTTTTATCATAATTCATTGGTTTTGAATAAAACATTAACTGATAAAGACCTGGTGTAAGGAGCCACATTTGGTTTCCTACCTCAATTTTATCGTCATTTATTTTTATATTGCTGTTACCAAATTTCCATTCTCCACTAGAATTTTTATGTGGCCCATATAGAGTATCCAACATATTTTTTTTACCCAACCGGGATAAATCTATTGGATTTGTTGAAACATTAATATCATCATTCTCTATTGTATCCTCTTGAGAATAGAAATTTTCATCATCATTTGTCTTATATAAAGACTTTTGTGTCTCATCTTCACCATTAGAACTTATATGTTCTTTCTTCGGAGTACTTGACTCGAATTTCATCGGTACTTTGTTAAAGCTAATATTTGAGTAATTAGCCATTTCATTTTTAATTTCATCTTTAATAATTTTTGAAATTGTATTCGTATTTTTAGAAATATCAATAAATTCCTTCAATGGTTCCGTTATAGGCCTAAATGTATCTTTGAGTTGTTTAGATGTGTTAGATTCATCAAATTTTATACTTTGAAATTTCCTTTTCAAAGCATTTCTCGTCTTTACTAATTCTTCCAAAACTTTTTCTTCCATCGTTTATTAGTTTTAAAATTATGATTAGGTATCGGCAAGATCAGGTGTCTGCTGGCTGGTCTGGTTTATCAGATCAGGTGTCTGCTGACTGGTCTGGTTTATCAGATCAGGTGTCTGCTGGCTGGTCTGGTTTATCAGATCAGGTGTCTGCTGGCTGGTCTGGTTTATCAGATCAGGTGTCTGCTGACTGGTCTGGTTTATCAGATCAGGTGTCTGCTGGCTGGTCTGGTTTATCAGATCAGGTGTCTGCTGGCTGGTCTGATATCGATCTAATTGATTCAATGATCTATTCGTAACTAACTAATATTTATGAATTCATCCTTTTATATTTCAATGAAAATATTAAACGATTTTCTATAGCGACCTGCATCTAAATCATCATCTTTGCTTATTATTAAAAATCCATACTTGTCTTTCCAACATTCTTGACATATATCATAAAATTTCTTATAGCTCATATCCATTCCAACGTGATCGCTATATATGTGCTTCATATTCATTTCATCCTGCTTAAACATTATAATCATGTTTGCATTATCTCGTACTAAATGTTTTGGAATTCGGGTATAAGTTTGACATAAATAAAAGGAATCCACATTTTTATGACGACCCATACAAAAATATTTACGAATATTATTTTGCTTCTCGCAAGCAACATCATCAAATATAAAAATTGAATTATTTTTAGCCTCATCTGGCGGTATAATACTGTCGTTATCAGAAAATGTGAAATATCCCATTCCTTTTATCGGTGATATAAGCCTCTTCAAGTATTCATATTTTGACTGATAGAGTGATTTTGAGTATAAGTATATATTTTCAAATTTAAGGCCACTTGGACTTTCAATCAGACTAATCATTACATTGGTCTTTCCACAGGTGGATGGTCCCACTGTAAGACATCTAATAGAATTGGGTAATAAGACATTATGTCTTTTTTTCTCGTGAATACTAGTTGAGGAATCTACATTCCTTACAATAATATTATCGTGTTGTTTGATCAAGCGCATTTTCATAATTAAAATTTAAATTCTAAAATTTTCTATTTTATTAGTTTTCTAGATGTATAAAATGGTCATTCATTACAATAAGCCAGTTAATCATACATCGACTATCTCAGGGAGTGGTTTGGTTGATAGAATTATCGATTCCTTACCAGTTGAACTACATTTACCAGGTTATCAATATTGTGGACCAGGCACCAAACTAGAAAAACAGATTAATAGAGGTGATAAGGGTATAAATCCCTTGGACGCAGCTTGCAAAGAACATGACATAGCGTATTCCCAAAACAAGGATATTAATAAACGACATCAAGCTGATAAAATACTTGAAAATCGTGCTTGGGAAAGAGTTTTAGCCGAGGATAGTAGTACATATTGGCGAGAAAACTAACGCATATCTCGTAAGCAACGCAATGAAAGCAAAAGTTAAATTTGGAATGGGATTAAAGGAGAAAGATAAGAGAGGAAAGGAAATTTTTTAAGGCTGCAATAAGAATGGCTACAAGAAGTTTAAAGAAGGAAAAGCCCAGAGATATAAATGATGCTGTTAAAATTGCACGGAGAGTTATCAATAAATCGTTAAAAGGAAAAAAATCTCAAGTAGTAATACCTCGCATAATTAATGTTCCCAAAATTGGAGGTTTCTTGCCTTTAGTACCAATTCTTACTGCACTCGGAGCCTTAGGTAGTCTGTCTTCTGGTGGCGCAGCTATTGCTAAAGCAATTAACACTGCAAAAAATGCTAAGCAACAACTAGAGGAGGCTATTAAACATAATAAAACAATGGAGGCTATTGCGATGGGAAGAGGACTATATCTTAAGCCATATAAGAACGGATATGGTATTGTATTTAATAGATCATCAAAAAACTACTAAAGATGCTACCCAAAAGACCACTCACTGATGTTGATTTAAGGATATTTGCAACACATATTCCATATTTTAGAGGCGTTTTTATGAGAGATTCACTCCCCCAACGCCCCAGACCAAAAGAATGTGGAATTGTTAATTTGGATTCTTCAAATGGTCCTGGAACCCATTGGGTAGCATACTATAAAAATAATCAAAAAACAGAATATTTCGACAGTTTTGGAAATTTGCAGCCACCGTTGGAAGTAGTAAAATATTTAGGTAGCAATATAGAATATAATTATAATCAACAGCAAAAATATAATTTATATAATTGTGGACATTTATGTCTAAAATTTTTGAATGAAATTAATAATAAATAAATAAATAAAAACAAATAATTTTTCTTTTTTTAATTTTATTATATAATTTTTGATTTATTTAATAACATTTGATTACATTTTAATTCCATACTGGATATGCAGTATTTTGAAGAATAATAAATTCATTAGGTAAATTGATTTGCTCCAGGTGTAGTTGATATGATTTCTCATCTACACCAACTTCTTTTTTAATGTGATAATTTCCAGAGGATAATTCTATTAGCTCTTCATCAGTCATGGCGTTATATCTGGTAGGCAGAAATATGACGTTATTTGGCACTTCTAGTCTCAAGCATTCACCAAATTTAGTTTTAATTTTTAGGGCGTTCAACACCGTATACGACTTTAAGTTCTCCATATCTTTAATATATAGAATTTGCTTACTGTTGAGGCTATTGAATTTATTGATTAATGATGATGATGATGACATATTTAGAAATTTAAAATTTTAAGATGTAAATAAAACAATGTATTATTTTTTATAACTTTACTGTTTGACAACTTTTTACTGAATGATTGCTCTTACATTCAACTTATTAAAAGGAAAGGAAATAATTAAAATCATTCTTATGGTTTAACTCCACCCCCATCCCCCCAATTGATCAAGTTGGAGTGAGAGAGTGTATTCAATAGGAAATATTTGCACCCCCTCACTCTTATATAATGAGAACTTGGGGGTATATTTCTGAAGTATCCTCTTTTTACATTAAACATTTTATAATTAGTATTATAAATTATATCGAAGGAGAACAACAATCTTGAAACAATGATATTAAATCCAACACTACGAGAGAGAATTGACACCTTTCTTTTTGAATATTTTCTTTTGAGGATCTAGATTATATATTAAACTTTACGAATATAATGGATGAATTTGAAAATAAGGAGTGCCTAGACTCGATACATGGGGAACATTTCATTGATTGTCCATGGTCTATTGATAGTTGCAGAGAGGGACCTGATACTTGTAGCTGTTTTGTCTATAGACAGAGAAAACGATCTATAATTAATTTTATTGAAATGTATTATAAACATCTAAGCGTTTAATAAATGAATAAAATGAAAAATATACAAAATACACTGTCTTGTATATTATTTTAAATAGTATCCAAATTTTACTATGTCACCTAAAACACTTTACACATTATGTCTGTAGGCTGAGTTTTTGATATCTATAAAAAATTTTACATGTATATCAACGCGACGTACAAGATGTGTTTGATCATGATTTGATCTGTACACTCAAAAATATTTTCATAATGTAAACACATTTTAAATAGTATCCAAATTTTACTATGTCACCTAAAACACTTGACATAATACTGTCATCCACATATTTTAAATATTACACTAATTTGATTATATTGTGTACAAATTCTTCTCAAAAATATTTTCATAATGTAAACACAAAGAATTTTCTATGCACATAATCCCATCATCCCAGTGAAAAAACTGGGGCAGAAAATTCTTCTTTTTTTACTGGGGCAGAAAATTCTTCTTTTTTCATAGATGTAAAATTGTGAAAAGCCGTCGGTAAAACATAATTGTGTAATAAAAATATTCTCCACACACACACACACACACATATTTTAAAATAAGCTATATTTTCACATCTCTATGTAAATTTTCCACACACAGAATTTTTACTGGGCCAGATGTTTATGAAAATTTATCTTTTTTCACTGAGTCAGAAATTCCACTTTTTTCATTTAAATTTATTTTTTTCACTGCGCAAATTTTTTGAAAATTTATTTTTTTCACTGCACAAATTTTTTTAAATTTATTTTTTTCACTGCACAAATTTTTGGAAATTTATTTTTTTCACTGCGCAAATTTTTTGAAAATTTATTTTTTTAAATTTATTTTTTCACTGCGCAAATTTTTTTAAATTTATTTTTTTCACTGCACAAATTTTTTGAAAATTTATTTTTTTAAATTTATTTTTTTCACTGCGCAAATTTTTTGAAAATTTATTTTTTTCACTGCGCAAATTTTTTGAAAATTTATTTTTTCACTGCGCCAGAAAATTAATTTTTTTCACCAAGCAAAATCATCATGCCGACTGCGCTGCTTTTTCATTACAAGGTCCCCAATGCATTTTTCAGCCTCTGCCGACTGCGCTGCTTTTTCGTTACCATTTCCTATCTACTCAAGGCTAAAGCACCATGTGTATACAATTTCAAATAATGAAATAGTGGGCGTAAAAGTGGGCGTGGCCAAAAAAAAAGTATCCTATTGAGCATTCCGGAGTTCCAGTTACATACTGTGAAAATTTCAGGAAGATCGGTCCAGTGGTATGGTCAGGCCAATGAGGGGGAGACTTTTTCCCCTATTATCCCCTATTATCCCCTTTTTTACCACGTTCCTGAGCAAAATTCCAAAAAGTAAAACTGCAGAAAGTTGGGTTATATCCGAATGAACATATGGTGAAAATTTCAGCTATCTATCGTAAAGGGTTCGGTGAGGCCGCTAATGGGGAGACTTTTTCCCACTTTTATCCCCCCTTTTACCACGTTCCTGGGCAAAATTTTAAAAAGTAAAAGTACAGGAAATTTTGTCATGTTCCAAAGAACACATGGTGAAAATTTTAGCTTTCTATCCCAAGGCTAAAGCATCATGTGTATACAATTTCAAATAATGAAATAGTGGGCGTAAAAGTGGGCGTGGCCAAAAAAAAAGTATCCTATTGACCATTCCGGAGTTCCAGTTACATACTGTGAAAATTTCAGGAAGATCGGTCCAGTGGTCTGGTCTCCTATAAAGTACATACATACAAACAAACAAACAAATAAACAAACATTCTATTTTATATATATAGATATTCTCTTAAAATTACCGCACAAAAATAACTTGTTTGCGAAAAGAAAATTTGAAAAAAATGGCAAAGATTTTATAACTTACAAAATTATATAACAAACGCGAAAAAATCGAAAACCTAATATTAAAAGTAATGTTACAAACGCAACAAGTTCTTTTTTTTTAAACATAAATTAATAATTTTTAGAAATAAGTTGATTTTAGGGGTACTACATCTTCTTGTGTATAAGGCGTGGAAGTTTAAGAACCAAAAAGGAATCAATATGCGTATTCAAAAGACAAAAATCAGTGGTAGTTTCTTAAGTCGACATGAACGTAAATAAGAGTGTCATAGTGAAAATTTACTTTTAAAATGATGGTTGCGGAAATAATTTTACCATTTTCAGAATTTTAAGTACACCTTCAAAATATGAACTTATCGCTAAAAAGAACATTTATTCAAGACTCCACGGACTAATATATTTTAAACTAAGTCAGTTTTGAACCGATTTTAAATTCTTGAACGGTTTTAGAAAGAAGAATAGTTAATAGTTAATACGGCTTTACAGCCGTATTTATAAAAATGTATTTTGGATTTATTAACCGTTTTTAACCAAAATTTGCTATAGTTGTATTTATAAACGAAAAATAGTCTTTTAAACCTTTAATAAACCATTCATAAAGCAAGAAATTTTATTGTTGGATTTAACCTTCTTTAAACCTTTTATAAAAATATTTCTGCGGAATATTTTTGAAAAACATTAATAGGAAGTGTTTAAAGTGACTATTTTTATTTTCTATATCCTTAACTCTTTTTTATTAAATCCTTTAACAGAAATTGTAAAATGAAAGAAGTTATAAGTATGTGTAATAGACATTTTTAAATATATTAAATGATCTTTTAGAACCAGCTCACGAAGCTCTTACCTTATCCTCTTCACACCAGTTCCTTTGCCTCTTTTTTGTTTCCTTAAAAAAATAGAAAATATACAATTAAAATTATTTTGGTATGTCCATTCATAGTATTTATTAACACACATACCTTGTTTTCCACTTCTTTTATTGGTTTTATTTGTTTTTGGAAATCTAAATCCATTTTTTATTTTTTTTTTTTGGCACAAATCAGTCTATTTTTGGTAAAAAAAAATCACAGAAATAAAATAAAAACCTGACAAAATATGTTAGTGATGTAAATCAGATGTAAACAAACTCTTTATTCGATTATTTTTGTTACCCATGTACTACTGAAATAGAAAACTCAGAACAGTTTTGCAATATTTTTGTTTAAATTTTTTTCAGAACTCATTTTATACGTTTTTTATTTTTAAAACATACTTTTTAAGTCGAATGTTGAAAAAAAAAATTATGGACAAATAAACATATAATTGATTATCGGGTTTATTAATTAGTGGTTTTAAAGCGTCACTAACAACTAAATGACAAGTAAATAAAAAGAGAGTTGCCATAAGCAAAAAAATACTACAAACGTTCAATAGTTATGGAGCTGTTATTGTTTCTTTATGAATTAAAACTTTTATGAGTGATTAATAAGACAAAAAGACTTTTTTATAAATACGGCTGTTATACTTTTATCAAGCCCATGTGAAAATATTATACAAAATATTTAAATTTTCAACTTTGGAGCCTTTTCTTTCCAATACTTTTTTTGAAACCCAATTTTTTCTTGAAAATATCTATAATGCATACTTTTGTTTATTGAAATCGGTTAAAAATTGTTAATTTTTTTTTGTATGATAACGTTTTAAATTTTCACCACGTTCATAATTTTTTATGAGTAAAAAGTAACGGTACATTGTTCGCGTCTTAAATAGTGTGTATGTTTCGCATAAACTGGTAAAAAATTAATTTGTATTGTAAGGAAAAAGTGGTAACTATAACAATTCTTAACTGATTTTAACCAACAAGGACTCCTTTTATTCAGTATTACTACTACATACTTTCAAGAAGAAATAAAAATATAGGTTTTCAAATAAATTATAAGAAAAAAAGCACTGCAACGCAGTGCATTTTCTTTGTACGCAACTTTTCAATAACTTTTACTTAAAAAAAACACAGAAAGCATTTACGGTTTATAAGCTAAAAATGTTATTTGATTTGGTTTCATAGTAAAAAAAATAGAGGTGAAGCCTGTTAACTTTTGCTCCCAACTGTATATAAACCTATTAAGTTTAATAGTTTTATGTGAAGCATCATATTATTCATGAGACAACAAATAATAACACAATAAGTATGCAAAATGACACCGCAAAACACCAGATCACGTAAACTTTATTCTTATATTAGGGTAATATCCTTTGACTTATTTTGACATCTGTAAGTTCAGTATCATATGGTTTGAATATTCAAATTTCATTAGAAAACATTGTCTCAAAATGGACGACCGTCTTTGTTAGCTTTGAGTTGTGATATATAAACAATAAATAAAATAATTTCAGAAGTTATTTCGATGCCTTTTAAAATACACTCAAAAAATCGTTCGAACCAATGCAAACTTAAAATGGAAATTGTCTTTTTAATTTGACCTACCCTATTAAAACGGAGTATACCACTGGATTCCACGACCCAAAATTAAGTTTACGTCTCCAGGGAGTTGGTTGTGTCATTTCTAAAGTTGAAACTTTACTGACAATGTAATTGACCAAGTGTCTTCAAATTTGATTAATTTAAATTTGTATATAAGTACTCTCTGGAGCCTATATAACCGGTTCATATTCAGATGTTTAAATTTTCAAGATATCGCAATTAGTTCCCGTTTTTAACTTTTAAAAATAATCTAAAAGTACTAAAAGTATGTAACTTTGAATAGCTATATTCGAAGAAAAATGAAACGAACGGAAGGAAAAGTAATCGGTTATAATAAAATAAACGAATGAATCATATAAAAGAGTGAATTGATTATGTACAATGATTTTAATAAGGCAAATTTAAATAAAAACAGTTTAATGAATATTAGGTCTACTATTCAATTCTGACTGCACACGAAAGCTGTGTGCAGTCAGAATTGTGTGCAGTCAAAAAGCATTCGATTCTTACAACTGTCCTATTTTACCCCAATGTACTAAAAAATGCACAATTAATTAAATTTCGCTATTTGGTAACGCTAATTTCATATAATATTCACAATATTAAAAAAAATCTTATCTATTATTTTAACAAAAAAAAAAAATTTAATTTTTGTATAATTTGCAATTTTTCTATTTTCTGCAGATTTTAAACCAGTTTAAAATTTACAGTTCACTATTTACAAAAAAGTGATTTTCTTATCTGCGTATCTGTTACAATAATACATTTGCATCATTTTAAGACAAACTGAGGAAATTAAGAATGTAGAAATGACTAGAAATTACTGTTAAAACAACTAACCATAAATGAATGCATAAACCATAACAACAAAATAAAAACAATGAACATAAAATGACTACATAAGTTTTAATAACTAACTTTTTTAACAGTTAAAAAAACGAAAAAAATGGTATTTTAAAAATATTTTTTTTCAAAATAAAATATTTTTTTTCAAAATAAAATATTTTTTTTCTTACTATACAAGTTTGTATTTCCTACATCCTATTGAAAATGAAAAGTCAAAATTCCAAACGGTATTTCAGTTATGACGTTTTTATGCATTAGAGATACAATGAATTTTTCTAATTATTATTTGCAAACTATGAACATATCAATAATAACATATATGAACTGAATGAGAATTTTTACAAACTCGACATAATCTTCTATTTTTAAATAACTAAAAAAAAATGACTGTTTACAGCAAAATTACTGTTTTGGTAGAAGTACATTATTTTTGGTTAGTTATTTTTTGAATTGACTGTATAAATTAGTCGTTTTTAATTTTCTCATAAAAAAAATACTGCAATAGCAGTTAAAACAACAAATAGTGTTTACTATCCGAATGACCTACATGTAGTTACTGTAAGAATATTCTAAGTATATGGTTCCTCAAAATTAAATAGCTTTAAAACTTTTTATTAAAAATTAAAAGTGTGAAAAAATCGCGAGTTTCTGAAAATTTTAAAGACCAAAGTCGAATATAATTCATTATCTTCATAGAGAATATATGTTAACGAAATTTAAAAGACAAGGTCAGAAGTTAAGTTATTTTCTGTGTCCTTCGATGGATTACAAGATATACTTTACACAGTATACGAGTGGCCTTTATATGAGTCCGCCTATGGTTCTATGTACTTACACGTCTTATTACATCTCTAATATCATCGGATGAATGTTGGGCTATAAATAGTGCAGATGTTATATCGGGCAATGCCCACATAGTTGCTCGTGTACAGACTGATGGATCCGATCGGCCATGGGGTAGAATGCCAAGCGCAAACAACACTAACATCGAATTGTGAGCTACGCGAGTAGGATACTTCGTTAATAGCTCCTCCACAGCCTTGAGATAATCGGAACTTCTTACAACAATCGGTCCACTCCAATTGCTGGGTATCAATGATGTCCAATTTAACTACAGTTGGTGAGAATATTTAAAGTTAACTGTGTCCAACAAGCTCAACACCTAATGAATAACTTACAATTGGGTACATATCTTGTAAGGATGAAATATTATACAGAACTGAACTATCCCAAAGCCACGTCGGGAATGCTCCACACGTATCTGAAAAAAACAAGACAGGTAAACTTTTGTAATGGGTCGATAATCCAAAAAATTCTTTGAAAGCACGATTTGTATTATTTAACAAATCGGATATCAGGATAGGGTAATAAGAACTTTTCTATACAAAACTGATACCCGAGTATAAGGTTACTATGACACCACAACAGCAGAACTTGACCGACGTGACATGTGGCCAATTTAGAACGACCAAAAATGTAATTTAAATATAATGACTAGGCCTCGGAAATTCAAGTAAATACATGTTTGTTGGCAACAAATTTGCCACAAAATATGCCTTAACATATTTTGGCACATTTTCCTATAAATGCATATTTTGCATTAAAATGCCTGTTTTTCTATGAAAAACAAAAATAAATATTTCACAATTTATAAATTTTATAAATAAAATATTTTTTATCACGAAAAGAAAAATGCAGTTACTAACTTTCTACAGAAGTTTATTCGTAATTTTCTATTTTTAAAAACACTTTTGAAATTTATTTTTAAATTTTAGATACATATTTTACGATTTTAAATAGATATTTTATGTACACAAAACATGAATATAAATACATTAACTTCCGAGACCTAATAATGATTTAAAATTTGTTGGACCAACGCCAAGATTTCTTTTTACATAAATATATATTGTGGACAAAAATTAGCTTTCTTAAGATGTTTTGCACTTTTCATAAGAACACTTTCCATTTTGGGGTTTTAACTTTTTACATTTTTTTTTGAAGGCCTACATGGCAGAGCCGTGGAGGCCTTCAAAAAAATATGACCAACCACGACCTTTTTTATCGCGTTCGTTAAAAAAGTTACCTCACCAAACGCAATGAATAGTAGTAGAAAAGCCACACTTTCAGAAGTATGCAAGTTAAGGCAACAGCTTAACAACGAATATTTCCCACAATATTTTGCTGACACTATGTCTGCAAAAATAAATATTTTTCATTAAAAAACAAAAGAATTGAATTTCACCACACGCGAGGCATAAAGTGCTGATTCAAAAGAACAACAAAATCATGCTTTTTGCTAATTATAATTATATGTTTTTTAGAGATTTAAGTTTTTTTTAGTTTGACAATGAAAGAATAAAGAACTATAACAACCAAATAAAATAACTTGCATCTTCCATAAAGATACAAAATTTAAGGTGCATGTATTTTTCTAAAAAAATTTACCCTTATGGGGAAATACATGCACCTTAAAATGCTTATACTTGCATTTTTTTATAAAACATTTTTATCTATATGGAAAAAATGCATAAACCTTAAAATACATATAAAGTGTAGAGTTACATTTAATTTAACTTGCTTTAAATATTTTTGTTTTTATCTTTGCTAAAGGTGTTATGATACTTGCTATTTTTTGTATTGGATTTTTTTAGGATTGACTGAAAGAAACAACAAATGCGAGAAAGAACAAGAAATACTTTTTTGTTATTTCAAAATAAAATGTAAATAAAACAAACAATATTGCCCACGTTTTGTTCCCACAAAAAAACCGTCTAAAAAGCTAAAAATCGCAAAAAAAAAAAAGTTAAAACCCGCTACTTTCGATCAAAAACTAAAAAAGTTGGCAGCAGTGCTAACATTTAATCTAGAAATGTCAATTTTAAGTTAAAAATTTTTATATTTTTTTTGACAGTCTAAGATTATTTATCGATAACACACGTATATTTGTTTGACATTTCAAGATTTTTTATAGTATAATCATACTCTTAACACTTAGTCAGTTTTCCTATGCAAATATATTTGCACTGTTCTCCAATATAGAAAAAATTAAAAAAATAGCAAGTATCATAACACCTTAACGGATAAACCATATACGAACATAGACTTGCAGACATTAAGTTTCTTTCATAAATTAGGCGTTTTGTTGCCAAGATCAATGACTTTTTATTTCATGTTGAGTATGGTCAAGAGTAGTTTATTAAAAAAAATTTATTGATAAAGAAAATATTGATTTTTAGTTATTTAAATTTGTGTATGATTCAGCTTGCATTAAAATATTTGTGTTTTCATCTTTTTTTTTTAAATTGAGAGTGGTCAAGAACAATTGCTACAAAAACGCATTGAGACAGAAAATATTAATTTTGAGTGATTCAAATTTGTATATGATTAAAAAATTTTATATTAGAGGAAAATTTGTATACCAAAGATTTTATTAATAAAATTCATAAACACATAAAGTTGTTTTCTAATTTTAATAAATGTTTTCGCTCTATTTAACATAGTTAAAATGGTATGGTAAAAAAGATCTTATAAGTTTTATATTTCTATTACATATTGCTTTTTTCCCCCTTTTTATCAGGAATTCATTAATGTAGGTTTAGGAATCAAGCCTGAATATGTAAAAATTGATGATTTATTACAAAATGAAGAATTTCTTTTACCTTAATTTGAATGGAAAGATAGTGATTATGGAAAAAAAATACTTAGTTTTATTTATAAGCAAGAATGAATAAAGCCCTAAAAATTCAAGACGCTTATTTAACCATGACGAATAATAAGAAATGGAGAATTACGCTTAAGGGACGATTTCACCCAACGGATCTGCTATTTTTGAATTAAAATATGATTAAATAAAAAACTTTTAATATATTTTATTTCTACATTAAGTTTGTTGGATAACAAAAAAATTTGTACAAATTTGTAAAAGTTTTTACTGAAAGGTGTTCGTTTACACAAATACTCAGTAAAAAATAGTAAAAGAGAGAGTAAAGTGATATATTTTTGACAGTAAAAATTTGTAAGCAGAAAAAACATATTATTGAAAGATATGCTTGTATTTTTAGTAAACAAAAACAAATATTATATTAAATTATAATTATTTATGGATTTGAAGTGAAAAATATTAAAGAATTAACTATGGAAGAAGTTAAAAAAACATTCTAAATTGTTTCTGGTCGCCAATTTCAAATAACTGTTCTCTCTTTCATAATAACCAGTTGACTTTTTTTATATTTTGTATTTAAAATCAGCTGTTTTATCTATTCTACCAATTCTTACAAATTTTCCGTTCGTTTACTTTTTTTTAAACTTGCCTTACTCTGTAATTTTGTTCCTGAATAATTTTTACTGGACTTTACTGGAAAAGTAATCGAACATACTTATTATTATAGATACTTTGTTTTGAATTTTTTTTAAATTTTAATATTTAAACTTATAAAGTAAAAATAAAAATGTAAACATAAACATAAATGTATTTAAAATACAAATAATATAACAATAAATTATATTATTAAGGAAACAAATTATCATGCCCATCGTTTAGATGAACATTATACTCTTCTTTCGGGTTCCATCATTAGATGGCTGTTATGGGTATGAATATTCCGTTCATACTCCTCAAGAGTTCACTATCTTGTCCATATTCATATAATTCTAAAAATTGCTGAATATTTATTAGAGGTAAAACTATTATTACTTGTATAATCTGGCAACGCTATGCCTGAGTAGTATGTTTTTTTGTGACGGCTGATAATTTATTTTTTTTCTTAATTAAATATTTCTGATTTAAAACCTGTTAATAAATTATATTAGTTTTTTTTGCTATTTTTTTTCAATAAAAATATTGTTTCGTGTAAATTGTGAATTTGTTTTAACCTGAACCCAGTTTTTTTTACAAATTCTTCACGTGGTGCTGTTTGCTGTTGTTGCTGTTTTTCCTTGGTTTATTGCTACTTTGGCGCCTAGAATTCACAAATGCGGAATTAGTGATGAAACCATAGGGAAGCAGTCTTTCTATGAATGTTTCGAGTCTTTCTGTTGAGATACCAGGGTTACAAGTTCTGCCGTAATGATCGTGTGGGTGCAAGGGCTGGTGGTGTTGGAATTTACATTTCTAGCAAACTTAAATTTAAAATTGTGTCTAAAGTTTCGATATTTGATAAATGTGAGTCACTTTTTTTAGAGCTGTATTTTGGGAGTTGTAAAGTTTTATTTGGTGTAGTGTACTTGCCACCACCGTGCTTGCACCGATTTTGGAAACTTTGAGGACCTTCATTATGAGCTTTTTCTAAATTATTCAAATGTAGTAGTTGTTGCGATTTTAATTGCAACCTCTTCAATGCAGCAAAGTCTAATTTAGTACATTCCTTTTGTACTAGATCTAACTTGTTCATTTCCCATAATTCTAGGCCTTCTCACTTTGATGTGCAATCCACCTTATTGATTGATTTTATGTTAGTGAGTGATCGGTCTTTGGTTAATATTTCCGGACAGGTACATCTATTTCCCTTCATGCTCTTATTTTTTCATCTTTTAAAATGAATTTAGAACATGTTGATTCATCTGTTGAGTACCTTGACTTCAATAACATTGATTGGAATGGCTTATTTGCTTTTTTGGTGAATTTTGATTTTTCACAAATTTTTGAGGCGGCTGATGTTAATAATAAATGCTTTTTATTTGATTGTCTTATTGAGAATCTTTATACTTTAGTAGTATGGAGATGGGAAGGCATTTAGTCTTAATTGCTCTTTTTTTGATGGGAATGCAAAATGTCTTAATTGTGTTTCTTGCATGCCCATAGTGTAAAAGGGTTGATGGGAATGCAAGAGAGTAGTATGGAGATGGGAAGGCATTTAGTCTTAATTGGATTTAGTCTAATGGGAATGCAAAATGTCTTAATTGTTTTTTTTTTTTGCATGCCCATAGTGCATGCCCATAGCTATTAATTTCTATGATCTTTGCATACACATAGTGTTAAAGGGGAGTAATAAAAAGTTTGTGCGTGCTCATAGTGTAAAAGTGTGGTAGAGAGAAAAAAGGCTGACCACCTGTAAATGAACGGCTGAAAATAAGCTAGCCGTCTGAAAATGGAAATTTGCGTTCTCATTATGTAAATTTTTTTTTGATTTAGTTTCTTTAATTTTTGGTACTTTGCATGTTCGAAATTTTCGGTCTCATTATGTAAAATTTGGTTTGATTTAGTTTCTTTATTTTTTCTTATTTTTGCGTGTTCATTATACGTTTATCAACTCCGTCATTGTTTAGTGTCCGCCGACTGTTTTTTTTTTTTGTTTTTTTTGTTTGTTCTTGACGAAACTTGATCGTTTCTAATAAATATAGCTTAATTACCAAAAATCCGTATTCATATTTTGATTTAGCATTTTTGTTTGTTCTTGACAAAACTTGATCGTTTTCTAATAAATATAGCTTAATTATCAAAAATCCGTTCTTTATATTAAAAAGAAACAATCAATATTGATGGGGTCCAAAACAATGATTTTCATTATAATTACCCAAAGCATTGTATCTTGCAACAATGTATAGATCAGAAAAACACAAGTCAACAAATATAAGTAAATTTTATAGTTTAGACTTGATCGAATTTCACAAAATTGTGTAGTTTAGAATTATTAATTTTTTGTTTTTAGCATTTTTGTTTGATTTTGACAAAACTTGATCGTTTGCATCTAGGGGTTGCTATTTAAAGTACAGATTTCATAATATTTATTTTAATTTCTTTTTATTTACAACAGCATTTACTTTATTTTTTAATTAAAAGTATTAAAAATGTACATGTTTATCGTATAAATTTATGAGATTGTTTACATAATCTGTTCTATATCTATAAGTCACGCAATGACACGTATCAGGTCCTTCACTGCAGGTATCATCAGACCAAGGGCAATCTTTAAAATGCTCTCCATTTCTCATATAAATCAAAATATTCAGCACTCTTTAAGAAGAAATATAAATCTTCTAGACTTATGAAGTCCGTATATTCATTAACGAAAGCGGTAATTTGTGCTCGCATTGACATCTTAATCGTCTGAGTGTTTCTTCCTTTCTAAATCCCCAACATTATATATATGTTATGTTACTTATGCTCTTTTCTTACCAGTCAACGCAATTTATTCTGCAATCAATAAAATATCTTAAGAAGTTAGTTTATTTTTTAATTCATCGGAAAATTTAATTCTAAAAAAGTCGTCAAAGAAGCAACCACCATGGACGCTGCATCAAATTCATTATTAAAGAAATTTCATGATCTCAACAACAAGCCCATACTCCATATTAAAGATATGGATGATCTTAAATTATACAAAATTTTGAAAGCAATTCGAACGCAAACAAAATATGGAGTATACAGATTGAGGGAGAGCACTGTATCATCTTTCTTTCCAAAAAGGTTTAATGGCATGACTGAAGAAGAACTACTGGATTTTTCATCGGGAAAGTGCTTTATCAAAAAAGAACCTGGGGTAGACGGCAAACCCTTCCGATTAGAGTTGGAGTTATTTCATACAAATGAATAAATTATTCCTCAAAATGGTGAATATCCGATTTGGAATTAAATTGTTCAAAAAAAAAAACAATCTTAAATAAAACCAAAGTTATATACCAAAATTAAAAAAAACAAAGTTGTTTCTTTCTTATTTATTGTAAATTTCATATAAAAATTTTATGCATAAGTGACCACAATTATATAAATTATATTTTTGTTGTTGATTATAATTATATTCTATATTGAACCCCAAGTATTTTATTACTTCAAGTGGTGGCCTGCAAATTTCCAAAACTATCAAAATATTCTAAACATTACATTATTTTTATAGTACGCTACCCAATGTGTTCCAGGACCACTTGATGAATCCAAATTTATAATTCCACATTCTTTTTGTCTAGGACGATTGGGAAGCGAGTCTCTCATAAATACACCTCTAAAGTGAGGAATATGGATACAAAACTTATGCAAATCGATGTCAGTAAGTGGTCTTTTGGGCAGCATCTTTATTAGTTTTTGACATCTTATCGAACACAAGACCATACCCCTTCTTATATGGCTTAATATAAAGTCCTTTTCCCATTGCTATAGCCTCCCTTCTCCTATTGTGTCTAGTAGCCTCTTCGAGTTGGTTTTTTAGCGTCTTTTGCGGCATTAATACCTTTAACAATAGCTGCTCCACCGGATGATAGACCACCTAAGGCTCCTAAAGCAGTCAGTATTGGGACTAATGGTAGAAACCCTCCTATTTTTGGTACAGGGATATGCGAGGTATAACAACTTTGGATTTTTTTCCCTTTTAGCGATTCGTTCAATACTTTACGAGCAATACGAACTGCATCATTTATATCTTTAGGTCTCTCTTTTTGTAAAGTTACCGTAGCCAATCGTATTGCAGTGCTAAAGACCTTTTTACCATTATTTTTTGCCTTTAGGCCCATCCCTAATTTGACTTTAGCCTTTATTGCGTTAGTTATTAAATATGCGTTTGCTTTTTCTCCGATACTGCTATCTTTGGATAAAACGCGTTCCCAAGCACGATTTTCTAAGACTTTATCAAGAAGCGACATCAGCTTCTCGATTTACTTATTTTGAGATTAAGCTATATCGTGTTCTCTACAAGCAGCATCCAACGGATTAACCCCCTTATCTCCTCTCTTTAAACGTTTTTTTAGCTTAGTACCTGGTCCACAAAATCATAGCCTGGTAATGAAGTTCAAATGTGAGAGAATTTATAACTCTATCTACTAGTCCGCTTCCAGTGATAGAATCCATATGATTGATAGTTCTATTATATTGTAACGCCTACTTATATATTCTGGAAACTGATAAAAAGGAACATTTATAATATCGTCCTTAGTTATAAAAGTACGCTTGATCAAAAAACATAATAATATTAATGTAAGGAACGTAGATTTCTCAACGAATGCACCCAAAAAAAGAAGACACAATGTTTTATTACCCAATTCTATTAGGTCTCTAATAGTGGGGCCATCCAACTGTGGAAAGACTAATGTGATGATTAGCCTGATTGAAAGTCCGAATGGTCTTAAATTTGAAAATATATATTTGTATTCTAAATTACTATATCAACCTAAATATGAATACTTAAAGAAACTTATGTCGCCAATAAAAGGAATGGGATATTTCACATTTTCTGATAACGACAGTGTTATACGCCAGATGACGCAAAAAATAATTAAATTTTTATATTTGATGATGTTGCATGTGAGAATCAGAATAATATACGCGCATATTTCTGTATGGGTCGTCAAAGAAATATTGATTCATTTTATTTATGTCAAACTTATACCAGAATTCCTAAACATTTGATACGAGATAATGCCAATATGATTATAATGTTTGAGCAGGATGCAATGAATATGAAGCATGTGTATAGTGATCATGTTGGAACGGATATGACCTTTGAGCAGTTTTTGCGAAATATGTCGAGAATGTTGGAAAGGTAAATATGGATTTTTAACAATAAGTAAAGATGATGACTTAAATGCTGGTCGATAAAGAAAGTCATTTAATATTTTTATTGAAATATAAGGAGGTTGAAGTACTAAGATGTCATTAGTAAAGCATGCGCTCTTGAATCAAAAGGATTATCAATTAAACAAATTGATTAAAACCTAATATTATCAAACTCTTGATACGCTGCTGGTCAGTTCCTCCTCTGTTCCTGAACTGTTCGTGGTATTTTCCTAGTCTGTTTTGTGGTCTGTTCCTGGTTTTTGTAATTAATATGTTGGAGGAACTGGTAAAGACAAGAAATTGCTTTGAAGAGGAAATTTCGAAGCATAAAAGTGGGTAAAACTAACACACATGATAGATTGGAGGATAGATTTAAGCCCATAACCAAACCATTAAATGAACTTATCAACATTTCTAATAAAAGAAAGAATATTTCTAATAGAGAAAAAGAAGAAATTAAAAATGAAATCAAAAATGATATGAGTTTATCGTTTAGCAAGCTACCAATAAAACTGGAAACAAGTACCCCAAAGAAAGTTTTTACAAGCAATGAATACAATACAGTTGAAGGTGAGAATGATGATGATGATGATATTTATCAGCAAGCAGAATCTCCAATTAATGTTACTAACAATAATACAACAATAAGTCCAATAGATTTATCACATCTGGGTCGAAAAAATTAACTAGATACACTTTATGGCCCCCATAAAGACTCGAATGGTGAATGGATGGCAATAGCTATATAAATTTGGGTGAAGATAAAATTATGGTAGGGAAACCAAAAATTGGTTGCTTACACCTGGTTTGCTTCAGTTAATGTTTTATAGAGTCCCACAAAACTATGATCAACAGAATTGAATAGTTACAAAAAGATTTTAATCGCTACAAATGCTCACAAAAGAGATTATAAAGCTGATGGACAAATAAAAGGCACTCGGGCATACAAGTATAAAACCATTATTAGCAAACTATTTAAAAATGAAAAAAAACAGGTAGCGGTCTTATGAAGTTAAATTCTAACAAACCCAATTATATTTATTGGGATGATCCGAATGATGTTAGTTGATCGTCTAAGACTTTTAATAGCTTCTCAAGCTGCTGGTCATAA